>OY740796.1:46373779-46545034 GCA_963514005.1 Raja brachyura
CTCGACGCAAAATGCCACCTGATTCCTTCTATCCAGAGATGCTGCCTGTCCCGCTGATTTACTCCATCATTTTGTGTCTATCTTCCTCAAGAATCAAGGGCCTGTCCCACTTTGCGATTTTTTTCAGCGACTGCAAACGTCAGTGACTGACGCCCGTAGTCGCCCTAAAAAACGTCTAGTTGTACGACACTCCGCGTCACCGTCACGCCATGATCCGACACTCTGTGTCACCCACCTTCACAACACAAAAAGCTTACACTGAAGTATAATAATCACATTGGAAATGAACTTATCTACAATAAATCTAAGAACCAATAACTTTTTAAGAAATACATTATTTATTTAACGTCAGCTTAAAAACAACAATTTGTTTAACAAAAAAGGTTTAACTTCAGCAAAAGTAACTATATATTTAACGGCATATTTCAAAGAACATCATACTTAAGCAAAAATGTTATTCAACAACAATAGTCAGATCTGACAATAACGTTACAATTTACATCAACTCCAATGAACTTCAACAAGACAAAAGATCTTTCGTTTTTCACCACATTATTAAGAACATCATTTCAGATGTTCTTAATAATGTACTTTGTACATTTATGTGCTTTTGTACTTTTCATTCTTTATGGGCACTTTGCCTTTGCCTATCTTCAGCCAAATAACCTAAAAAGTTTGAAAGTCGGCGCTTTATATACCCGCGTCACCGGGCGCCACCCGCAGGACAGCGTATGTCAGTGTGTGACAGGGCGCACGACATGATAAGACACCCACATGTCGCGCCCCGACCACGCAGCGACAACCTGTTTTCAGGCTGTCGCCGAAACTGTCGCCCAAGTGGGACAGGTCCTTAATTGTTTTCCAGTGTCCTTCCTTGAATCACGTGATGTGTAATGTCAGGTTTCTCGACATGACTCCTTCTGCCGGCTTCCTCCCATGCAGAGAGCAATTCAAGGGTGGCGATATCTACCCTTCATGAATTATGCATCTTAAACAAACTTACATGATCAGAACCACTCAGCTGTGAGCCTTTTAGCCAGAACTAGACCCACTAGGGACCTTAACTGCAGATCATGAGTATTGGTTTAAAATAGCTGAACGCCGCCTGCCCATCCTCACTCACTCCAGACCACGGACACACGCACGCACAGTGCATTATGCTTCATTTGCTCCCTGCAGCTCCACCGAGGCTTTCATTCTTAGGGGCAGTCAACTTTACAGCTTTCTTTGGTGGTTAAAAGTGCAGATGGTTTTAGATTAAAGCTACATTTCACTGCGTTAAATCCTACCAAGGTCAAATTTGGGGCTGTACAGTCCAAATGCCTTGAAGTTAACTCTTTTGACAATTTCACTCAGACTTTTCTTGAAGGATGAAAAACCTGGCATTTATTTTTAATGTTTAAACACAGTGAATATCATTTTCATTCCTTAATAATTTATCCTGAGCTCAAGTATCTACATTGTACAGAAAAATAAGATATAATGCTCCTTCTCGCAAGCTTTCCCGGCTAATCTAAAGATTGCAATTGCTCTGCCTACATGAAGTGTGGGTGAACTAGGCTCATTCCGGAAAAGATTCCACTTTAAACAAAATTGAAGTTTAGTTTAAGATAGACACAAAATGCTGGAGTAACTCAGCGAGACAGGCAGCATCTCTGGAGAGAAGGAATGGATGACGTTTCAGATCGTGACCTTTCTTCATATAGTATAGTTTAGCGATACAGCAAAGAAGCAGGCCCTTCGGCCCACTAAGTCAGCGTCGACCTGCGGACCCCGCACACTAACACTATCCTGCACACACTAGGGACTATTTACAATTTTACCAAGACAATTAGCCTACAAACCTACACGTCTTTGGAGTGTGGGAGGAAACCGGGGCCCCTGGAGAAAACCCACGCAGGTCACGGGGAGAACGTACAAACTCCGTGCAGACAGCACCCACAGTCAGGATCTAGCCAGGTACCAGCGAGATATACTGGTTTTATTGGCATGCAAATGCTTTTGTGGATTAATCAAAGGAAAGTATTAGGTAAGATAGCAGGGGCAGGTCTGGTGTGTTACGTAGACAGCAAAGCTACACATAACAAAGTAAAGGAAGAGGGAGGACATTTAGTTTAAGTAGTTTATTGCCACGTGTACCGAAGAGCAGTGAAATTTTTGTTGCGTGCTATCCAGTCAGCGGAAAGACTATAAGTGATTACAATCAAGCTGTCCATGATGTCCAGGGACAGGACAAAGGGATAACACTTATTTTTGAAATGTTTCCTTTTTTACAGCACTTTAGGACACTTGTGACGATGCAGATACAAGTAAAGAGCTATTGAAATTCAACTGAAAAACCTGCTGCACAATAATGGTCACTGAGTTTGAGTTTAATACACAAGAGATGCAGGAGAAGGCCATTCAGCCCTTCGAGTGTGTGGTAGGCCATTCACGGTGATAATCCACAATCAGTAACCAGTCAGCGGAAAGACAGTACATGATTACAATCGAGCCGCCCACAGTGTACAGATACATTATAAAGGGGACAACTGGATTCAAGTTTAGTGCAGGATAAAGTCCAGTAACATCCGATCAAATATAGTTCGCGGGCCTCCAATGGGGTAGATAGTAGCACAGGACTGGTCCCTAGTTGTTGATAGCATGCAACCAATAAACAAAAAATGCAAAAAGCCTCTGTCAGTGTTTCTAGATGCTGAATTTTAAAAAACACAATTTCGGGGGTAATTGGATTCAATAATGCCACATTTTAGTGCATCATGCAATGTAGTACAACTAAGTAAAATGCCCAGCTGTTCACCATTCCAAAGACTCAGCTTTTCACCAAATCATTCCTATTACACATTTCCCACTTGCCAGTGATGATGATCCTGCCTTCAGCTATCTCGGTTTGGAAATGTCCTCTTTCATGCCTCCTATAAAGCCGTCAGAATATAAATTCCTGTAATCTCTCCCTCTCTATGTCAGCACTTGTCTTTATTTATTTAAGTTCCTGTGCCAAATACACCTCAGAGTTTTTCCTTACATATAAGATGGTGAGTAGATGCAGTTTTAAATGATTTTGGCATCATAGTAACATGAAACATTTAGTACAGAGCAGGCCCTGATGCTGCACCTTAATCCATGTTAACTGTGATGACCAATTACTCTAATCCAATTTGCATTTAATCGTATTTAAACCCTTATCCCTCTAGTTTAGTTTAGTTTAATCTTAGTTTAGGGACACAGCACGGAAACAGGCCCTTTACATTAACAGATCCCCGCACATTAACACTAACCTACACACATTAGGGACAATTTACAATTATACCAAGCCAATTAGCCTACAAACCTGTAGGTCTTTGAAATGTGTGAGGAAACCGGAGAGCCGATGAAAACTCACGCAGGTCACGGTTAGAACGTACAAACTCCGTACAGACAGCACTCGCAATCAGGATCGAACCCGGGTCTCTGGTGCTGTAAGGCAGCAACTCTACCGCTGCGCCACCGTGCCGCGGTCTATTGCTTTCTTATTCAAGATCTGTCCAAATAGTTTCCAAATGTTCAAATAGTATCTACATCCACTATGTCCTCTGGCAGATTAGTCCAAATATTCACCACTTCTGTATGAAACGTTTGTCCATCAGATCACAAGCTCCATCCAAGACCGCACGAAATTGCAGAGAGTTGTGGACGCAGCACCGTCCATCACGCCAACCAACCTCCCTTCCATTGACTCCACTGTACTTCACGCTGCCTCAGCAAGGCCACCAGCGGAATCAAGGACCAGTCTCACCCTGATCACTCTCTCGTCTCCCCTCTCGCACCAGGCAAGAGGTACAGAAGTATGAAAACACACACCTCCAGATTCAGGGACAGCTTCTTCCCAGCTGTTATTAGGCAACTGAACCATCCTCTCGCCAACCAGAGAGTTGTCCTGACCTCCCATCTACCTCACTACAAAACCACATCTCCTCCTTCATCTTTTATGTCATGTTAGCAGAACCTAAACACTTATGTACCATTGATTCTGACCAGTGATGTGTGTTAAAAGGAAACAAGAGCAATCAGAGCAATCGTGAAATATGTTTTGTACCATGACATAAAAGATGGGGGAAGATTCATTTTGTATTATGAATTTGTAGTTTGGTAGTATGATGTTCGAAGTATAAAGAGCACTGTTATTTCCTTCGCTCCACAGATGCTGCGTCACCTGCTGTGTTTCTCCAGCATTTTTGTCTACCTGTGTTAATTGTGGTACTTCATCCACATTAAAAAATTGGATTAAAGGTTAAATTTATTAGTATTGAAAATAGTTTGTATTGTACATGAATTTGTGGCCCCAAAGTTGATGGGGGAGATGTAATGTTAATGCCAGCGCCCTCTTGAGGCCAGGAGTAGAGGTTTTTAGTTTTGCCTGGGCCTCGTGACTGATGACAAGTGACTTTTTCGAAGCTTCTGTTTAGAGTTGGAAAAAAGCCTTCTTACAAGATGTCGTCGGTGTCGGACGTCTCCCAATTGTACTAGTCACAACAGACATTTCACGTTTATCCATTAAACATGGAATGATATTAATTGGAGACCATAGTCAGAAATTGCTTTTTCTTTCATTGACCTAATTTCTAAAGAAATTCCTAAACGTTTTGATTCTTTATCTTCAATAACTTTGATTGCTTTCTGAAGCTGCTCTCCAAAGACTAACAGGATGGATGACACAGCTCCGATCTCTGCTTCCCCACTGCTGTTTATTGATTAAATTAACAGTAACTCAAGTGAAATAGATGTGTGATTTTCAGCCTTGGAGGAGGCACGCAAAGGAGGAAATAAAAAATTTAAACCATGATAAAAAATTTTCTTCTTGCTGGAGTGAGGCTCATGCTTTTGAGGCTGGAAGTTGTTCGAGTTTGTAGTTTAGTTTGGAGATACAGCGCGGAAACAGGTTTGTTGGCCACCGAGTCCTCATCGATCAGCAATCCCCGCACACACGCCAGGGACATTTTACTTTCATACCAAACCAATTAACCTACAAACCTGTACGTCTTTGGAGTGTGGAGGAAAACTAAAGATCTCGGAGAAATCCCACGCAGATCATGGGGAGAATGTACTAACTCCATACAGACATCACTCGTAGTCGGGATCGAACCTTGGTCTCTGGCGCTGTAAGGATTCAACTCTACCGCCGCTCCACCGTGCCGCCCCAGTCTTCAGAAAGTGTCAAAGTGAAGCAGTTGAAATTACTTTCTTTCAATAAATGCATCTTAGTGAGTTTCTGTAATTTTCATCCAATTTTTTGACCTTATAAAATCAATGGCTAGACTCATGAGACTTCAGCCTAATAATAACTAATTGCCAATATGATTTCAGTAGCTAAATTATATAATATTTTAACTGCAATTAAATAGTAGAGTGTTACCAGTCCAAAACATTATTTGATAGAAGCCAAAAAGCAACAGGGCGCACAATGGCACAGTGGTAGAGTTGCTGCCTTACCGCACCGGAGGGTGCCGTCTGTACGGAGTTTGAACCTTCTCTCTGTGACTGCAGTGTTAATGTACAGGGCCCTGGTCTGCGCAGACTCGGTGGGCCAAAGGACTTGTTTCCGCATTGAATCTCTAAAACTGAAACTAAATATCCCTGGAGAATGTGTAGGAAGGAACTGCAGATACTGGTTTAAACCGAAGATAGACATTAAAAGCTGGAGTAACTCAGCGGAACAGGCAGCATCTCTGGCGAGAAGGAATGGGCGACGTTTCGGGTCGAGACCCTTCTCCAGACTTGAGGATCTCTTGAGAATACCAATTATACAATACAATACAATACAATACAATACCGTTTATTGTCATTTGAACCTCATTGTGGTTGAAACGAAATTTAGTTTCTGCAGTCATACAAACAAGAAAAGAACCAAGACACAACACAATTTACACAAACATCCATCACAGTGAATCTCCTCCTCACTGTGATGGAAGGCAAAGTCTTATCTCTTCCCTGCACTCCCCATTCTCCTCCCGATGTCGGAGTGAAAGCCCACGGCGGGCGATGGTAAGTAAGTCCCGCGGCAGTTAAGGCCGCGCTGGGCGATGTAAGGCCCCACTCCGGGTCTTGATATTGGAGCCCCCAGCGGGCCCGAGCAAGTCCCGCAGCCATTAAAGCCGCGCCGGGCGATGTAAGGCCCCGCTCCAGGTCATTTTCAACCCCGCATCTCGGGCGGGAGAAGTTGCCGCTGCGGGAGCTCCGAAAAGCGGTCTCCCACCATGGACCCGCGAGCTCCCGATGTCACCGTCCGCCAGTCCACAGCCAGAGCCTCCGAATCCCCGGGGTCGGGCAGCAGCAGCGCGCCACCACAGTTCCTCCCGCTCCGAACTCGGCCAGCTCCACGATGGTGAGTAGTCCGCAGCTCCGCGACTGGAGCCCCAGGTCCGGTTGGAGGCCGTTCCACGGTGCCAGGCCCCAACGGCAACGGAGACCCGACAGAGAAAAGGTCGGGTCCTCCGTACAGGGAAAAGATTTTAAAGGTTTCCCGCACCCCGCCCCCCCACACATACCCAGCTAAAACAAAACACTATAACTACACTGAAAACGAGTCGTGCCGCTCACCCTGCAATCACTTTACAATACATACCATTCAACATCCGTCCATATTTCCTAACTCTCAAATAATTTCCAACCTACAATTATATATGGTTTTATATTTGGTCATGATTTCTTATGCATTTTGGAAATCTATGTGGATGTGGTCCTTTACAGATTTTTCTTAACTACATTATTAGTGAAGTTCTTTAACAATTCATCAGGTTTGTTAAACAATTTCTTAAATAATCCATGCTGGTGCTTCGTGACGAGCGAGTATGTATCCCGGTGATCAGTCACTCTATTGCCAGTAACAGATTCGAGAAGCCTCTTTACAATTGGCTTTGAATATAAAGCCTCAGGTTCCCCAAAGTTCCCATCTATCTCTTGAATAATGCAGTGATATTGTCTCTTTTCTAGTCCAACAACACAGACTGCAAATTGTAAAAGGATTGAAAGATTATGACTAATATTATAGTTTAGTTTAGTTTAGAGATACAGTGCGGAAACAGACCATTCGGCCCACTGAGTCCATGCTGACCATCACACCACCCCCACGGTAGTTCTGCCCTCCACACCAGGGACAGTTTTACAGAGACCCTTTAATCTACAAACCCGCATGTCTTTGGAATGTGGGAGGAGACGGGAGCACCAGGAGGAAACCCACGCCGGTCACAGGGAGAGCGTGAAAAACCCTGTACAGACGGCACTCGAGGTCAGGATCAAAGCCGGGTCTCTGGCGCTGTAAGGACGCAACTCTACTGTACCACTATAGCATTCCAATGGTTTCTCCATTTTGTTTACTCACAGTGAACCCTGTTAGATCTGTCCTAATGTGTTTCACTCTGTTAACTCTCCCTTCTATCTACAATATCACATTCACTCTGAGCAAAAAGGCAAAGCATCCCTTGATAAATCTGATTTACATATGACACCTGTATTTGTCCCACACGCTACTTTTACTTAATATATTTATAACAACCTTTAGAATGCTTGAAAGGTAGGGGCGGCACAGTGACTTGCTGCATCAGAGGCCCTGGTTCGAACTTGACTAGGGATACTGTCCGTACGGAGATTGTACCTTCTCCCCCGTGACCGTGTGGGTTTTCTCCGGGTGCTCCCATTTCCTCCCACACTCCAAAGACGTGCATGTTTGTCGGTCAATTGGCTTCTGTAAATTGTTCCTAGGGTGAAGGTTAGAACTAGTTGGGCTGTTGGGTTGGCGCAGACTCGGTGGGCCAAAGCTACTTCCAAGCTGTTTCTCTAATCGGATAAGAATGTGATAAAATAAACTATAATCAAATAAACAAAAGTAAAATAAAATAAGTCTGAAGAAGGGTCTCGACCCAAAACGCCGCCAATTCCTTCTCTCCAGAGATGCTGCCTCACCCGTTGAGTTTCTCCAGCATTTTGTGTCAACCTTCGATTTTACCAACATCTGCAGTTCTTTCTTAAACATAAACTAACCTTTTGCAGCTGTTAATTATTCATGTTTTCCTTTGCTATTTTCTAAATTCCTCAGCAATATTGCTTTCTTGGAATTTGTGTATTATTTACCTCAGCGTTATAACACAAATTACTTTGTATCCTGACAGCACTTGCAACTCGTTTTTGCCCTTTATGTGTATATATTGATTTCCATTGAATTAAATGCTTCACAATACTGTGGCTTTATTTATTAACAGCTCAGCCGTATTTAAGGCATTCAGTTAATGCAATCCTTTAAAATTCCTACTTTAGCTTAAAACTATTCTCCTGCATAAATTAGTTAGTGTAGTTCAGTTTATTGTCACGTGTACCGAAATACAGTGGAACGATTTTGTTGCGTGCTCTCCAGTCAGCAGAAAGACTATACATGATTGCAATCGAGCCGTTTGCAATGCATAGATACATGATAAGGGAATAACTTCCAGCTAGATGCTAGAAGATTGTTCCCGAAGATTGTTCCCGATGTTGGGGGAGTCCAGAACAAGGGGTCACAGTCTAAGGATAAGGGGGAATTCCTTTAGGACCGAGACGAGGAAAACATTCTTTACACAGAGAGTGGTGAGTCTCTGGAATTCTCTGCCACAGAAGGTAGTTGAGGCCAGTTCATCGGCTATATTTAAGAGGGAGTTAGATGTGACCCTTGTGGCTAAAGGGATCAGGGGGTATGGAGAGAAGGCAGGTACAGGATACTGAGTTGGATGATCAGCCATGATCACATTGAATGGCAGTGCAGGCTCGAAGGTCTGAATGGCCTACTCCTGCACCTATTTTTCTATGTTTCTAACATCTAGTACAAGGTAAAGCTAGCAAAGTCTGATCAAGGATAGTCCAAGGGTCTCCAAAGAGGTAGATAATAGTTCAGCACTGCTCTCTGGTTGTGGTAGGATGGTTCAGTTGCCTGATAACAGCTGGGAAGAAACTGTCCCTGAATCTGCAGGTGCGCGTTTTCACACTTCACAAAGGGGCTCATGTTGTCGACCTCCCCGCGGTGAGGCCTGTCAACTGACCTCAGTCAGGTCAAACGACAACAAACTGAGACAGCAGCAGAAACAG
Organism: Raja brachyura; assembly: GCA_963514005.1. Next base: position 46,382,870 of record OY740796.1, read on the forward strand.
TGCAGCCTCAGTCACACAGCTTGCAGCCCTAATGCAACCTCAGTTGCCGCGGCTTGGCGCAAACCCAGAGCATGCGCCCTTTTATAGGGCGGGCACCTACCGATGTTGAACCAGATGGCATCACCCTGCTGCAGCTGAATGCGGAAGGCCTAACTGGCTACAGCGCCTGGACTTCTGCTGCCTCAAACGCAAGGAGACACTTCGCAAATTTCATAAATTCTCAAACTCATTCTCAGAAATTGAGTCTACTTGATGCATGACAATATTATTGTATCACTTTATAACCATGGACAACAATAATGAATCATATTTTGCAATAATAAAAGCAATTGATTTCAAATCAAACATACCTTTACAATATAGACCTTTAATTGTGTTGCAAGGCGCTGAAACATTATAATCTGGAGGGGTGAGATCAAACATTTTAAATTGTCAGTGTCAAAGTGACATTAACTGGCAATAACTGGCACCTTTTACATTCTTAAAAGGCCATTGTGAACTGACATGACAAGACTTAATTTTCTATGAGTCATTGAGTCAGGCTGAATTTGACTAATGCCAATCAAATTTAGCATCTTTGCAGTTTCGGATGCTTGAGATGTTTGATGAAAGGCATAATGTGATAGGGTAGTCTGATAGGATAGACCTTCTTCTCAGGGTGGAAATATCAAGGACTAGAGGGCATAGTTTAGTTTTTTAGTTTAGTTTCGACATACGGAGCGGAAGCAGGCTCTTCCGCACTCCGAGTCCACGCCGACCACAGATCCCCGCACACCAACACTATCCTGCACACACTAGGGACAATTTACAATTTTATCACGCCAATTTGCCTACAATCCTCTATGTCTTTGGAGCGTGGTTTGTAAACACCGGAGCACTCGGAGAAAACCCAGGCAGGTCACGGGCAAAACGTGGTTAGGATATATTTATGACTTTATATTCCTATTTTATGTTGGATGACACAGATGGGGACGAGTCAGTGTATAAAAGTGAGATCGACTGACTGACCAAACAACAACCTGGCTCTCAACATCAGTAAGATCAAGGAACTGTTTGTGGACTTTTGTAGGGGAAGGACGAGGACCCACAATCCTGTTTACATCAATGGGACGATGGTGGAGAGGGTCAATAACTTCAAATTCATGTTGAAGAGGATTCTTCTAACTTCTACAGGTGCACAGTAGAGAGCATTCTGACTGGTTGTGTCGTGGCCTGGTTCGGCAACTTGAACGTCCAGGAGCGAAAAAGACTACAAAAAGTTGTGACCACTGCCCAGTCCATCACCGGCTTTGACCTCCCCACCGTCGAAGGGATCTATCGTAGTCGCTGCCTCAAAAGGCAGCCAAAATCATCAAAGACCCACACCATCCTGGCCACACACTCATTTCACCATTGCCATCAGGAAGAAGGTACAGGAGCCTGAAAACTGTAACGTCCAGGTTCAGGAACAGTTTCTTCTCTCCAGCCATCGGGCTATTAAACACAACAACAAATTAGCTCTGAGCTCTGAACTGCAAAAGACTATATTATTATTGCATTATATTTGTTATCTTTTTTTTCTCTTCCCCCTTTATGTACTATGTTTACATATTCACATATTCTGTTGTGCTGCAGCAAGTAAGAATTTCATTGTCCCATCCGGGACATGTGACAATAAAACACTCTTCACTCTTGATGATACGTTGCCACCTCAAACTACCTCACTGGTTGTTCAGTGCCCTAAGATGTCATGAAAGGCTGGTCTTACGTACAGAAAATAAGCCTTTCATGACATGTTACTGGCAGAAGGTTGTGCGGAGAAGGCAGGAGAATGGGGTTGAGAGGGAAAGATAGTATGCAGAGTAGACTTGATGGGCCGAATGGCCAAATTCTACTCCTACAATTTAGGTACTCAGGGTGATCTTATAGAGGTGCATAAAATCATGAGCGAAATAGATCGGGTAGATGCACAATGTCTTTTGCCCAGGGTAGGGGAATTAAGAACCAGAAGACATAGGTTTAAGGTCGGGGGGGGGGGGATGATTTAATAGGAACCTGAGTGGTAACTTTCTAACACAAAGGGTGGCGTGTGTATGGAACAAGCTGCCAGAAGAGGTAGTTGAGGCTGGGACTATCACAACATTTAAGAAACAGTTAGACAGGTACATGGATAGGACAGGTTTGAATGGATATGGATCAAACGCAGGCAGGTGGGGCTAGTGTAGCTGGGACGTGTTGGCCAGTGTAGGCACATTGGATAAAAGGTCCTGTTTCCACCCTGTGTGACTCTATGACTCTATAACTTATGAACTTATCTATCCCTTAAGTAGACACAAAAAGATGGATTAACTCAGCAGGTCAGACAGCATCTCTGGAGAAAAGGAATAAGTGATATTTTGGGTCGAGACATGTCCCTTGTATCTCCTGTGTGTCTTCGCCAAATATTCCAATCCAATTTTACCACATTGGCTTCATAATGGCAGATGGAACGGCAGTGAATTGGAACAGAGAAAATTGCTACGTTACACGTAGGAAAGGGTGCCAAAATAATTTATGAGGATGTTATCGGAAATGGAGGGTATGAGTTCTAAGGAGAAACTGAATAGGCTGGAACTTTCTTCCCTGGGGCCATAGGCGGCATAGGGATGACCCTGAAAGAAGTTTATATAATCATGAAGGGCAGAGATAAGGTGAATGGCCACCGTCTTTTGTTTAGCTTAGGGTTGACTAAAACTAGAGGGCACAGGTTTCAGGTGAGAGGGGAAAGTTTAAATGTTTAATGTTTCATGTGTCATTCTTAATTGTTACTCTATGTCGTGTTGTTACGTAAATACGATCTTCTCAAGCTTACCCCCCCTACTCTAGTTCAGTAAAAAAACTCAGTGGAGTCAAGCACTGGAACAACTAAACTTTATTCTTAGATTGAACAGCAAATTGACCTATACGATACCTAAACCACCGCGGGTTTGATTCTTGTCTCATCCTCGCCAAGCCCTTCAGTCTCGTGCAAGCAGACGAAAGGTCACGCAGTCCCAAGCGTTCCTCCAGAAGATCAACATCGATCTAAAATGGGATTTTACTTCGGAGTCACGTGTGTGACTACGTGAAGAACCCCGTCCAACCGTTGGTGCGTCATTATGTCAGACGCATTGGTGCAGTCGGCCGGTTGGAGCAGCAGAGCTCCACCAAGCAGTAAGTTTAAAACACAAGGTAAGTTTAAAAGGGTTACACAAAAAGCTGGAGAAACTCAGCGGGTGCAGCAGCATCTAAGGAGCGAAGGAGATAGGCGACGTTTCGGGTCGAGACCCTTCTTCAGACTGGAGAAGGGTCTCGACCCGAAACGTCGCCTATCTCCTTCGCTCCTTAGATGCTGCTGCACCCGCTGAGTTTCTCCAGCTTTTTGTGTAACCCTCGATTCTCCAGCATCTGCAGTTCCTTCTTTAACAGGTAAGTTTAAAACTTCTCTTGCGTTCACTTTCTGTTTCAGCGGTACAGTGTACACAGTTAAAATGCTACAGTAAGTGAAGAAGGTGTCGGTGAGGTGATCCGCAGGGAAAAGGTTCGAGGACCGCGATAATACTGTTAGCGGATGCCCGCCTTGTTCACCAAGCCCGATGCCAGCAATGGAGCAGCGTAGCCATGCCGGTAGGGCGTAAGGCTACTGCAAAATCAAAGTCGGGCTTGGAGGTTTTACCCTCAACAGGGGAGACTGTTTGCTCACGGCTCTCCCAGGTCGACGTCTTATCACAAAAGATGCTCGACATGGACGCACTCCGTGAGGAGGAGTGGTGCCTACGCCAGGCTAGTGTAGTGCCAGACATCTGTGTAGTGCCTATTTTGAAATTAACAATATAAGATGAAGTGCTATTCGGCCAATTATTATTCCTAACCTGGCATCATTGCGTAAGCTGCCCAGCGTACAACCGCCTAATCGTTTGTTTGGCGGGGGTCTCGCCAAGCGAGTTAAAGAACTCCATGAGCTTGAACTATGGGCCTCATCAAGCCGGGTGGCAAACTAGGGAAAAGGGTACCATTTTCCTTACCGGCGGGGTACCATTTTGGATGCCGGGGAAGGGACTCAGCTTTGCAATTTCGGAGCTGGCAGCCTGCCACAGGCGTGAGAGGAAGGACGACTTTCCCTACGAAGGGCCGGGGGCAACAAGGGCAGCCAGGGCGTATGCAGGTGAGAAATTTTCCTAAAGAAAATAAATCAAGTGAAATAGATGTTCAAATTGGGGGCAGATTACACTTATTTCTCAAACAATGGCAGGAGATAACGTCAGATTAATTTATACTGAGCAGTATAGAGGGGGTTAAAATTGAATTTTACTCTACTGTGTGTCCACCCAATCAGCATGTTCCAAGTTGGAAACTTATATTTTCAGAAGAAGGAAATGTGCACATACAAGCAGAACTTAATACATTACACAAAAAAGGGGTGATTGAGAAGTCAGTTCGTCAAAACCATCAGCTTGTGTCAAGTATTTTTCCTAGGTCTAAAAAGACTGGGGGATGTAGAAACAATCATTCTGGACCTGACGAGCTTGAACTCCTTTGTTTGCTATAGGCATTTCAAAAAGGAAACTTTTTGTACGGCTAAACATCTGGTTTCCAAAGGGTTATATGGCCAGCATTGATCTAAAGGATGCATATTACTCAGTGTCTATTCATTGTGATGATAGGAGGTATTTAAAATTTATCTGGATGAGTCAGTTGTGACAATACAAAGCATTGCCTAATGGGTTAACTTCAGGTCCTAAATTATTTACCAAATTGTTAAAACCTGTCCTAGGGCTACTCCGAGCTCAGGGGCGTGTTGTAATGGCCTATTTAGATGATATTTTAATTGTTGGGAAGACTAGGGCTGTAGCTGAATCATCTGTTTCAATTGTTAAACTCACTTTTGAACAATTAGGGTTCATCATTCATCCAGGTAAATCCAAATTATCACCAGTTCAAATCATTGATTATTTGGGCTTTATCACTAATTTGAATCGCATGTTAGTGACTTTGCCTAGGGATAAATGGCAGCAGTTAATTGGGGATTGTGTTAATCCCCTTAGTGAACAACGACCTTCAATTAGACAAGTAGCCAGTTTAATTGGTAAATTGGTGGCTGCTTTTCCAGCTGTGCAGTTTGGACCTCTGCATTATCAACAATTACAACAAGCAAAAGAGCAGGCACTGAGGACACATGTGGGTCATTTTGATAGGCCTATGAAATTGTCAGCTGGGGCAATTTCAGACATTCAATGGTGGATCATAAATGTTTCAAAAAGCTCCAGGGAGGTTTTGGTTGAACCACCTTCCATAATATTACAGATGGATGTCTGTGCACTGGGTTGGGGTGCTACAGATATGTCTTCCAGTTGTGGAGGCAGATGAGGCTGCATTATTTATTAGCCACAAAAAAACATACAGTGAGGTGTCGGTGCAAACAATTTCAAGGTGGCTAAAGCAGGTTCTGGGTAGTGCTGGGATTGATACTGATAAATTCAAATCTCATTCCACCAGGGCGGCATCAACTTCCGCGGCAAGAACGATGGACATGCCTATTGACCATATCCTCGCGGCCGCAGGATGGTCCAGTGAGCTAACTTTCCAAAAAAATTATCATAAGCCGATTACAAGGATGGGGGTGTTTGCTGATTCTGTTTTGAGTTCTGTTATAGTTTCCCCCCAAGTTAGAGGGGTTGTTATTGTTTTGTTTGTAAATAAACCGTTATTCATTTGACAATGTTATGATTGATGCATTATTGATTATTTGATCAATCAATGCAGTGTGAACGCCGGATTTGGGTCTGCGGCATGAAATCACAGAGCTTTGAAATCTTCACGTAGTCACTCATGTGACTCCAAAGTAAAATAGTAAGATTAAATGAGAACTTACCAGTTTGAAGTTTGATCTTTATTTTATGAGAAGTTATGATGAGCGATTACGTGTCCTCCGCTTCCAACCCTCATAAATATCATCTGGTAGTTCTAGTCTCTGTTATCTTACTATTATACTTCAGTCATTATTACCTGTGCTTTCACTCCGCTGCTTTGAAGTCTCCCATACATTGTTTCTTGGAGAACCTTCTGAAAGGAAGGTAACTAACTAAATAATGCAACATTTACTCTGGAACTCAAAACAATCCTGCCAGTGCTTAACACTTTGTCCAATCAACAAACAGCAGGGTAACTGTCTTGTAACATTATTTACATTATTTACAGCAATCCAATCATATCAATGCATTTGTTTGTTTGCAGAGTTTTTATACATTTTATCAATTAAGGGGAAACACCTGGATCTTTCACCATCCTGCGTATGAAGCTCAGACTAATCGGCGCCATCCACAGCCTGTAATTTTCCATACAATTCTGGAAATTAGTTAAGCAATTCTGACAAATGCAGGGATCCTCCATTTTTATAGTATTTGGTCAACATTAACAGTTACTTGCGAATGGAGCACCAAGGCAAATTCCTTGTATGTGTACATACTTGGCCAATAAACTTATTCACAAACTTATTAATTCAAGATTTAAAAGTGGCCTGAGGGGTAAATTTATCATACAGAGGGAAATGAGCTGCCAGAGGACGTGGTAGAAGCAGTACTTTTACAATACTTAAAAGAAACGTAGACAGGTATGTGGATTAGAAAGGTCCTATTTTTTTATTTAATAGTCCAGTTTAGTCCAGTATTGTCATGTCCACAATGCCAAGGCTACATTGTTCCATGATGATTTATTGATGGGCTAAAGGCCTAATTCTGATCCTATTACTTATGAACTTAAGATATATGTACTCCGTAACCACTTTTCCCAGACTCCATAACATCCAATTCCCTCAATATGGACTGGGTTAGAGAGTGAGTGTGAGTGTGTGTGTGTGAGTGTGACTGTGAGTGTACATGAGTGTATGTGAGAGAGTGTGCATGTCTGTGAGTGTACATTGGTGCATGTGTATGTGTGTGAGTGTCCAGTATTACAATTGCAAAATTTATTTATGAACTTCTCTGTAAACAAACAAAAAATCACACCAAGATATTGAATATCAATAAGCTTAATAGAGCTAAACTACAAAATAACAGTCAATTAAACTGAATATTATGTTTCACAATGTATTTCTAGTACTTTATCTATAAACCGTTTTTCAAAATCAATGATGTAATTTATTTGAAAATCTATCACATTCTTCTCTGATTATTCCATGTGAGCTTGTTTTATTTATTGCCAGAATTCTTCTTATCGAGTCCACATCACAAGATTAGAAGTGTTAAAGAAGGAACTGCAGATGCTGGAGAATCGAGGGTTACACAAAAAGCTGGAGAAACTCAGCGGGTGCAGCAGCATCTAAGGAGTGAAGGAGATAGGCGACGTTTCGGGTCGAGACCCTTCTTCAGACTGGTCAGGGATCAGGGAAACGAGAGATATAAACAGTGATATGGAGAGATAAAGCAAGAACAATGAGTGAAAGATATGCAAAAAAGTATTGGTGATAAGGAAAGCAGGCCATTGTAAGCTGTTTCTGGTGTGAAAATGAGAAGCTAGTGCGACTTGGGGGGGGGGGGGGGGGAGATGGAGAAGAAATGTCAGGGCCCGAGGGCTGAGGGAGAGGTGGGGGGGTGGGGGGAAAGGAGCAGTCTGGGTTAACAGAATTGAGAAAATTCAATGTTTAAGCCCAGAGGATGCAGACTCCCCAAGCGGAATATGAGATGTTGTTCCTCAAACTTGCGGTGTTGTTCACTCTGGCCATGGAGGAGGCCCAGGACCGAGAGGTCGGATACGGAGTGGGAGGGGGAGTTGAAGTGCTGAGCCACCGGGAGGTCGGGTTGGTTATTGCGGACCGAGCGGAGGTGTTCGGCGAAACGATCGCCTAGCCTCCGCTTGGTCTCACCGATGTAGATTAGCTGCATCTGGAGCAACGGATGCAGTAGACGAGGTTGGAGGAGGTGCAGGTGAACCTCTGTCGGACTTGGAATGACTGCTTGGGTCCCTGAAAGGAGTGGATGGGGGAGGTGAAGGAACAAGTGTAGCATCTCTTGCGGTTGCAAGGGAAAGTGCCCGGGGAAGGAGTGGAGCAGGAGGGAAGGGAAGAATTGACGAGGGAGTTGCGGAGGGAGCGGTCTTTGCGGAAGGCAGATAGGGGGGGAGATGGGAAGATGTGGCGAGTGGAGGGGTCACGTTGGAGGTGGCGAAACTGGCGGAGGACTATCTGTTGTATGAGAGATACAAGATTAGAAGTTGTTCTGCCAGAGCTGAGCACACTTCTCGGCGTCTGCATACAGTGGTGGCTGTCTTGCCCTTCTTGTGCATGGTGGTGGAAGGATTGGTGGAAACAGGGCTGCGACGTGAACGCTCTTTCCTTGACCCCATTGCCAGAGTTGGATGGTGCAAGCTTTGAGCCAGGTACGTAGCATAGAGACCATTAGGTAAACAATGACCCCTGCCTCTCAGTAGCATCTCAAAGCACTGGAGAGAAACCACCAGATTCCCTCAGCAAAATGCAGACAAAATAAATTATTCTCAGAGTCAACAAAGGGGCACCTGGCACGGGATACTTTGTAACTTTGTCAGAGCCCTTTATGTGGTAACTATTTGCATACCTTGGGTAAATGTACGCGAAACAAAGAATATCACTGTGACTAGTCACATGTGCCAATAAACTATCATTTATTCATTCCCAGGCCAACATCCTCAGTATCTCATGATGTTATCTACCTCATTTATGGGGGTGCAGAGGTAGAGTTGCTGCCTTACAGCGCCAGAGACCCGGGTTCTATCCCAACTACTGGTGCTGTCTGTACTGAGTTTGCACGTTCTCCCCGTGACTTGTGTGGGTTTTCCCTGGGTGCTCCGGTTTCCTCCCACACTCCAAAGATGTACAGGTTTGTAGCTTTTGTAAAATTGTAAATTGTCCCTAGTCCTTAGTACCGCAGCAGAGTTAATATTCAAAGCACTGGAGTAACTCAACGGGTCAGGCAGCATATATGGAGGATAGGGATAGTTGACATTTCCGGTCAGGACTCTACTTCAGACTTCAAATGTCACCTATCCATGTCTTCCATGCATAGCCTGCTGAGTTACTCCAGTACTTTGTGTTTTGCTCTATATTCCAGCATCTACAGTTCCTTGACTCACCACTTTAGCAAGAGTCCATGATCAAAGTCCAGACCTGGTACATTTAGTTTAGTATAGTTTAGTTTAGATTAGAGATACAGCCCCGAAGCAGGCCCTTCTGCCCACAGAGTCTATGCTGGCCAGCGATCCCCGCACACAAACACTATCCTTCACACACTAGTGACAATTTACATTTATAACAAACAATTATTCTGCAAATCTGTACATTTTTGGTGTATGGGAGGAAACAGGAGCTTCCCGGAGAAAGCTCACGCAGGTCACAGGGAGAATGTACAAACTCCGTACAGACAAGTACCCGTTATCAGGATCGAACCCGGGTCTCTGCCGCTGTAAGGCAGCGACTCTACCGCTGCACCACTGTGCCACCCTGGTTACGTGTACAACACATTGGGCATTGTACTTCACCACAGGACTACCAGGACAGTCCAGGGACTTAAAAAAAATCAAAATGAAATGTCAACAATTTGACGACTGGTGTTATATTTTCCCAAATTAAACCTCAAACACCTCCAAAAACAGCTTCACTGTTTTCCAATCATCTAGCCGTCACTGTCGCATCTGTTCTGTGAATTCAAGACATCCCTGTTTGCACAAACACTCCAGGTAGACCTTCAGTGAGTGGCAAGCGAGGGTAAAGATTCAAATGGTGGCAAACAGAAACAAATAATAATCGGAGGGTGAAATAATTACCAGACATCAGATGGAGATAAAGTAATTTGAATTTGTTGCCGATTGAACTACAGATCTATTTTTTAAAATCTCTAGGGAACGAGATGCTGCAATTTCAAACTTCGCAATAGAACAAAATGGAATTGTAAACCTGGTCAGTCACATAGATGCATTTGAAAGGGTTTTAGATGGATGATTCCAGAATTAGTTGCGACTCACTAAACAAATGATATCTTTATTCCACAGTACACACTATGATTTGTGCTAAACAGTAGAGCTGCCTCAGGGAGAGTTGCCTCCAGAGATGTCTAGGAATCTTGAATTAAGGAAAGCATTCTTATTTCTGCATTTGACAGCATGCGCATGATTTACAAATTTTCCCAACTTGGTAATATTGAAAGCGCTAGTTGTCAAATCTAATAGTCAAATCTAAAATGGAGTCGTTCTTCTACAAAAGCATGGACTAGTAGAACAAAAGAATGGCTTGGTACCAAGTCTGAATGACCTTGTAAATTATATGGAACACAATATGGAGGACATGTTGTCTTTTCAACAAAGAAATTAAGATGGAATCCTGCAGTAAGAACATGTGTTTCTTTCAAGGCCATAAAGAAGCCAAGATTGACGCTCAAGAGATAAGTAATAACTTGTTATTGGATTAGCTTGATTTGGACCTAACCTTTCCGATAATCTGAAAGGCTGCAGAATCTTTCAGTCATGCCATATTCACACTTGGTAGATGTGTTTTACTGATAAGAAAAATGTACAATTGCGCTAACTTTCCTTTGTTCTGTGAGTGGAGCCCGAGAAGCACTGAGCAACGTTTGTGCTCATTGTAGATCTTTGCCACTCCCGTCTGACAAATCAATTAAAGATTGCAATGGTTTACCTTCAACAGTTTTTGTTGCTATCTGCTTTTTAAGAAACAAACTTTGACAATATTGTAGGGACAAAAAAACGATATATTTTTTAAAGGCCATTTGTCCTTTTGAGCCAGCACCACCATTGAATGTGATCAACCGATCAGATCTACTCAGCCTTATGCACTGCCTCGAGGATATAAAGTGTTGGATGGCGCAGTACTTCCTCCAACTAAACGAGAGCAAGTCCGAGGTCATCCTACTCGACCCCTCGGTCTCCATCAAAACGATAACAGGCAGCTTTGGATGCCTTACCTCCTTACTCAAAGCACACGTCAAAAACCTTGTCGTGATATTTGACTCTGCATTAAAGTTTGACAAGCAAGTCAATGCTGTGGTAAAAGCAAACTTCTTCCAGCTTTGTATCATAGCGAAAATCAAACCATTCCTTCAATTCGACGACCTTGAAAAAATCATCCATGCATTCATCTCCTCCCGCCTTGATTACAGCAACTCCCTACACACTGGCATCAGCCAATCATCCCTGTCCCGCATGCAATTGGTCCAAAACGCCACCGCGAGACTTCTGATGGGTACCCGTAAAAGGGACCACATCACCCCAATTCTGGCCTCTCTCCACTGGCTCCCAATATGGTACAGAATCAATTTCAAGCTCCTCCTATATGTATACAAAGTCCTTAACGGGCTTGCCCCCACCTATATCAAAAACCTGCTAACCCACCATTCCACCTCCAGGTCCCTCAGGTCGGCCGATTTGGGGCTACTGACTATCCCGCGATCCAGGTTTAAGCTCAGGGGCGACCGTGCCTTTGTGGTTGCAGCACCTAGACTGTGGAACAGCATCCCTCTTCTCACCAGAACTGCTCCCTCCATCGACTCCTTTAAGTCTAGGCTTAAAAGCTATTTTTACTCGCAAGCATTTCTTGAGGTCCTCTGAGGGAGCACTGTATGTATGTATTTATGTATTTATTGTTGATCTATGTACCACTGTTCGTAGTAAGTTAGTACCTGCACTGATGTAAAGCACTTTGGTCAACGAGAGTTGTTTCTAAATGTGCTATAGAAATAAAAGTGACTTGACTTGACTTGATGGCTGATCATCTCAAATCAGTACCCTGTTCCTGCTTTTTCCCCATATCCTTTGATTCCTTTAGCCCCAAGAGCTAAATCTAACTTTCTCGAAGATATTCAGTGAATTGACCTCCACTGCCATCTGCGGCAAGGAATTCCACAGATTCAAAACTCTCCGGGTGAGAATGTTTTTCCTCTTATGAAAAAGAGCGCAATATTGGTTGTCATGGAAACAGACCCTTCGGCCCACCGTGTCCGCGCCGACTAGTGGATTCCCGTACGCTAGTACTATCCTACACACGAAGGACAATTTATAATTTTTACCCAAGCCAAGCAGCCTACAAACATGTAAAGAGTACAGGTTTGTAGATTCATTGGCTTCAGTAAATTTGTAAATTGTCCCTAGTGTGCAGGATAGTGTTAGTGAATAGTGTGATCCCTGGTCGGCGCGGATACAGTGGGCCGAAGGGCCTGTTTCTTCAAAGTCTTAAAGTAAAGTCTACTAAGGTCATAAGTGATAGGAACAGAATTAGGCCATTCAGCCCATTGTCTACTCTGCCATTCAATCATGGCTGTATCTATTTCTCCCTCCTAACCCCATTCTCCTGCCGTCTCCCCCGACACCCATACCAATCAAGAATCTATCTATCAAAGAATTCCACAGATTCACCACCACAAATTCCTCCCCATCTCCTTCCTAAAAGAACATCCTTTAATTCTGAGGCTATGACGTCTGGTCCAAGACTCTCCCACTAATCCTCAAATACTGTTCTGGGCATAGGTTCCCGTCTGAAGCAATCTATCGTTGTCTTTCAACTGCCAATTGAGATATCTGTATCTGCTCGTGACTGTCTCCATTTGTAGTTGTTTCTCTTATCTCCTACAGATGCCTCCAAATCACATACCAATTTCAATACTTCTTCATGATTGGAAACAATTTAATGTAAGTTGTATTTCAGAAGACTGTGGGAAAGAAGTATTACAGGGCATGTGGCACAGTGAAGCCAAGGTCATTGGAAATGGACACAAACAAACATTTCCTTGTTTCTGCTTTGATCTGTTCTTCTCAGAGACAGTGTGATACAGTGTAGAAACAGGCCCTTCAGCCCAACTTGCGCAAACCAGCCAACAAGGTCCCAGCTACACTAGTCTCACTTGCCTGTGCTTAGTCCATATCCATCCAAACCTGTTGTATCCATGTACCTGTCGAACTGTTTCTTAAATGATGAGTTAGTCCCAGACTCCTCTGGCAGCTTGTTCCCACCACCTTTTGTGGGAAAAAGTTACCCCTCAGATTCCTATTAAATATTTTCCCCTTCACCTTGAATCCATGTCCTCAGGTCCTCGATTTCCCTAGTCTGGGCAAGAGACTCTGTGCATCTAGCCAATCTATTCCTCTCATGATTTTGTATACCTCTAAATTTGGACTCAGGTGAGTCGGGTTACAAAGGGTTTCAATTAATAATAAAACTTATGTATGTTATAGTGTTTTTCTGAAAGTTAAAAGCTAAAGGCAAAGTTAAAGTCATAAAAAGCTATTGTCATATGTCTCGGACAATGTAATCCTTGTTGTTTAGCACAAGTTTCTGTGAATTGTTTTAACCCTCCACAGGTAAAGCTGTACACTAAAAATGTTGATGTAGTGAGCTTACACTGTAATAGAGCGGGCCTATGGTACAGGCTGTGCCAGCAGCGCCTGACAAGGCTGCTTCATGTATGAAAGTGCCGACCTACGGGAGAGCTGTACGAGCAGCGCCTGATACAGGGCTGTTTCATTTGTGACATTACCGGCCTAAGAGAGAGCCGTGCTAGCAACACCTGGTACTGGGCTGTTTCATGTCAAAAGGTTGCTCAAGTTCACACATAATCTGCTACGGCCATGGAGTCGGGAGATGATTCTCCACCGGGGCTGGATAGCAAGGCCCACGTAGTCGGGGGATGATTGCTCACTGGGGCTGGATAGTGCGTTTGAAATGACTATCCCAAATACAGCAACTGTTGCATACAGTGCCACAGCAGGGCACATGCCAACAGGAGGAGTGTCAGCGCCATCCTGAACAAAAAAGGTGCCAGCAGTATCTAGTAGAGAACTGTTTGATAGTACCTTCATAAATGAGGATTAGTTCGGACACCGACTCTGATGGTAGGGTGAGACAGAAGTTCCACCTCCGCAGCTCCAGTTACAAAGCTGCTACAGGTCTCCCTCTTGGAGGTAGAGACCAAGGCCGGTCAGTATCCTGCTGACACTGAGTCTAAGGGTATGGCCGTGGGGCATACCCCAAGGGATGAAGGGCATGTGTCAGAGGTACCTTTTTCCTGACAACAAAGTTGCCATCCCAGCAGAATATTCTATTTGGGTATAGGTCCAATGGGTTCTTATCAGTATAGGAATCCTGCGGCCTGCGTCAGCGCCTGTTTAGGGCTGCCTATGAATCGCCCTCTCTGAGGTGGAAAGAGCAAAAGGTGAAGATAACTGACTCCAGGCTCTAAAGAAGTCAATAGAACATACTAAACCACATATGTGCCGGCAGTGAACAGCGCCAACAGGGGGATGTTAGAGCCAGCTGCTGATATTCAGGTAGGCCTATTCAACAGGGGAAGAAAACTTGGCAGATGAATCAATTAGGCCAACGGCGGGCAAAAGTCATTGTTTCAGAACGCACCCCAGGCGCTCATCAGCAGTAAGCGGTTCACTGGATAACTCAAGAATCCATGCACCTTACCAACCCTACTCAACAAAATGGGTCTAGCACTTCCAAAATGTGGGTAGTGCACCGTTCACAAGTTGTAATATTTACATTTGTTTTGTACAATGCACAAAGGATAAAAACATCTGGTTGAGGCACTGTCGTAGCATTCCAAGCAAGTTTGGATTATGGCCAGGGTTATTTTTTAAAATTAAGGTTCAGAAATTGGGCAACAATTCTCGTGCAAACCACCCATGGAATAAGGCAGGAGTGGCATGTTATTATGAAGAATGGAGAGTGTCGGGCATATGAACTTTCCGAATATGAAAACTTATTTTACCTGACTAACAACAGATTCATAAGGGTCAAAGATCCATGCTATGCAAATGCCATTACAGAGGTTATCAAAGACAATATAGCTGTACTAATAACAGTAAAGCATTGCGGAGTGGGATAAACTGTTTGTTGGTCATTGGGATTTACCTTTAATTATTGATTAAATAATTTTAATTACTCCGCCCTGTGGCAAGAGATTGGAGTTAATAGCATTTACTCCGCCCTGTGGCAAGAGATTGGAGTTAATAGCAACCTTTGATTTGATTTGATTTGATTTTATTATTTGTCATTCGAACCTCAAGAGGCTCGAACGAAACTCCGTTTCTACATGCCATACACAATTCATAAAAAAAAACAGACAATTCAATTCACACAAACATCCATCACAGTGAATCTCCTCCTCACTGTGATGGAAGGCAAAGTCTTCTCTCTCCCCCGCACCATCTCTCTCCCGAGGTCCAAGCTGCAGGCGGGCGGTGTTAAGTCCCACGGCCTTTGAGGTAGCGCCGGGCGATGTACGGCCCCGCTCTAGGCCCAAAGGTCACAGTTGGAGCCCCCGGCGGGCGCTGGAATGTCCCGCGGCCATTAAAGCCGCGCCGGGCGATGTACGGCCCCGCTCCGGGTCGCTCCAACCCCGCGACACGGGCTGGAGAAGTTGTGTTGCGGGAGCTCCGGAGAGCGGTCTCTCACCCGGACCCGCGAGCTCCCGATAGTCCACTGGTCTGCAGCTGGAGCTGGAGCTCGAGCTGAGGGGTCGAGCCGCAGCGGCGAGCCACCACCGCTCCCCACGCTCGAGGCCAGCCAGCCCCATGACGGTGAGTCCGCAGCTCCGTGACTGGAGCCCCCAGGTCGTCCCGGTCGGAGGCCGCTCCACGGTGCTAGGCCCCAACGACAACGGAGACCCGACAGGGAAAAAGTCGGGTCTCCCATGCAGGGAAGAGATTTAAAAGTTTCCCCCTCTTCCCCCCCCCCACCCCCCACATATACACAGTTACAAACAATACAAAAAAAACACGAACAACTACATTTAACTAGACAAAAATAAAAAAAAAGACAGACAGGCTGTAGGGGCCGCTGCAACGTGAGTCGCGCCCGCCCACTTGACCTGTTATAAAACTGAGTTTTATTTTCATCAAGAGTAATCGGCAATATAGCAGCTGTGTTTCAGCTGAGCAAATCAAGGAAATGATATCGTGTAAGTAGCAACCTCTCAAAGGATAATTAAACCATTGTTAACAACCTTAGGCTATTGTCAGCTGAAGCTACCTCAATCACAATGATGGAAAAACAGTATTCAGCATTGCTGAACATGACAACTTATTTGAACTTGAAACTCACTACAGTAGTGTGGTCGGTCGAATTCAGTTATTACAAACTGATGCTAAGGACTCTAAGGTGAGAAGTTCCGAATACCATCTCTGGTTGGAGATATTGGAGATTTGCATGAGTTACCAATTCTTCATCTGTTGGTATCAACTAAATATATACACTAGATGCACCCCATGGGTAAGGGGCTATTGAGCGAATATACATATTCTACATGCTCAAATTCAAGTTGCTGCTCTACGATGGTGACATATGTTAGTCACATGGCAATCAAGTAAAAGTATCCTGTAATAATGACCTAATCTCCTTTGCCACTGGTTTATCATCCAGTTCAGATCGATGACAACACAGAATAGGTATTGGGTCTCAAAGTATCATAAAAGTATGGTTCAATACTACATCGAATATCGACATGTTGGTGCATGTTATTCACTGATTGCAAAAATATGTGGCACAACAGTGCGGAGAAATACATTCTCGCTACAAAAGGAGGAATGTTCTTTTATGTTTCCTCCATTTTTTGCCTCATTAGCCGGGTTTTAAAACAGTCAGCAAGACCTCGCTTGGGTTGGTACTGTCGGACTGGCTAAGCAGCCATGTTGCCTGCTTCATCAGGCATAATGGCACAACGGTATACGGTTATTCCAAAAAACAAAAACTTGCTGGTTCAAACTGTGGTTCAGGAGACCGGCCTTTCCACAATAAAACAATTATTGACTTACACATTTTGAATGGATTGACTTATGCCTCGGGTTGCCACATCAAGCCATGAATGTGCTCTCTGCAGAGTGCAGGGATATCACCAAAAAAGCAGTACATTCCTATTGAGGAGGATCAGAAGTGATTTTGTTTAAATGTTAATGTTACTTTTAATACGCACTACAGCTGCAACAAAATGGAACTACTCTGTCGGGTTCAACCCGGATATCGAGTTGTTAAAAAGATCTTGACACAAGTTCTCCCACAAAAGATTATGCAGTTGGTTATTGAAAATGTGTGAACATTACTTCACCAAGGGGTTCCAGCTACATCCTTAGTCATGACACTAATATCAGCACAACGATGGCAAACATTGCAAACGCTGTGGCTAGATAGGTTGGAATTGGCTGCAGGTTCCAATACATTTTACATTCTGGTCTACACAAGCAGAGCAGACCAGGGGTGGCATGATTTAAGATCATTTTTCGGATACCCCAGGGTCTCACATCTATGTTATCAAGGCCACCAAAATCCTAAGAAGTGTGGAATCAGCATTGTTTATGAATCAACCAACAACTACACAAAGGAAGGTTACACAAAAAGCTGGAGAAACTCAGCGGGTGCAGCAGCATCTAAGGAGCGAAGGAGATAGGCGACGTTTCGGGTCGAGACCCTTCTTCAGAAGAAGGGTCTCGACCCGAAACGTCGCCTATCTCCTTCGCTCCTTAGGTGCTGCTGCACCCGCTGAGTTTCTCCAGCTTTTTGTGTAACCCTCGATTCTTCAGCATCTGCAGTTCCTTCTTTAACAACTACACAAAGGAAGGTCGGTTCAGACTATTTCAAGGTGGCTGCAGCAGGTTCTGGGTTATGCAGGTATTAACACTGACGATTGTATATCTCATTCCACCAGGTCAGCATCAACATCAGCGGCCAGGGCAATGGACATGCCCGGCGACCATATCCTCGCGACCGCAGGATGGTCAACTAAATTGTTTTTTAAAATGTTCCATGTTTCCATACTGACCCGGCGGTTTGCCCATTCTGTTTGCGTCCACTTTAGCCTCCCCTGAGTTACAGGGGTTGCTATTTATTTATTTATTAACGTAAACCATTAACACATGTGAATCAATATCATGCTAATACATTTCTATTATTCACTCATCCTGAGCCAATCGATGCAGTGAGACGCCGAGATTTTGATCTGCGGCATGAAATCACAAAGCTTCAAAGTCTTCACGGAATCACTCACGTGACTCCGAAGTAAAATAGTAAGATTAAACAAGAACATACCAGTTTGAAGTTTGATCTTGATTTTATGAGGAGTTACGTTGGTGATTACGTGCCCGCCACGCCCAACCCTCTCTCATAAAGATCATCTGGTAGTTCTCGAGTCACGCATCTTACTATGTCACTTCGGTGTTTGTTATTTGTGATTTCATACTGCTGCTTTGAAGATTGACGTGCATGCGGCCTGATGGGTCTTCTTCATGTAGTCACCAACGTAACTCCTCATAAAATCAAGATCAAACTTCAAACTGGTAAGTTCTCATTTAATCTTACTATTCCCTTTGTTACTTACTTACTGCCTATGATGCCTCCTGGCATGTAGGGCAGCAACGAAGGTCCTCCATTCCTGTCTGTTCTGGGCTAGCTTCTGGACACTACCTCAGGTCAGGTCCATTGTTTTCATTTCCTCCTCTACAGTTCGACGCCAGGTGGTTTAGGGTCTCCCTCTTTTCCTTTTGCCTTCCGGTGTCCAGTGCAGGGCTATTATAGGGATGCTGTCTGGTACATTCATCCCAGCATCTGTCGATAGCCCTGGATGTCCATCACGCCCAGTAGTGTTGATTCCTTCAGTTGCTGTTTCCGTTACATATTTGTTTTACGAGACCGGGTTGTTAGCCCCGTGCTCAACCTCCAACCTGGAGGACCAGTGGATCGCTCGTCATCTCGCCTCTACCCTTCGACCTGTCCAGCATGGGATAAATCTCCTGCTGGCATAGCTCTAGGGGTCACAACCACGACAAGGTTGCAATCCAACAGGGAGACATTCCCATTGTACCATTCTATAATCTCTGTGTCTGCATCTCCTCTGACTCTCGGTTTGAAGGGTCTCGACCTGAAACGTCATCCATTCCTTCTCTCCAGAGATGCTGCCTGTCCTGCTGAATTACTCCAGCATTTCGTGTCTATCTTTGGTGCAAACCAGCATCTGCAGTTCCATCCTACTCAAATAAAATATTTATTTTTTCATTGTTCTGAGACCTAATGATCCACTAGAATATAAGGCTTTAGCCAGCAGATGTCCAATCAAGGTCGAACAGCATCTACCTAAGAGCGTGAGTGGAATAGATAGGGTCGATGCACAGAGTCTTTTACCCAGAGTAGGGGGATCAAGAACCAGAGGACATAGGTTTAAGGTGAGAGGAGAAAGGTTTTATAGGAATCTGAGGCGCAAGTTTGTAGTTGCAATAGTAATTACATTTTTCCATGTGGTTTTGCCACAAAAAAGCATTACTGCAATAATGAGGACTTTTTAGTTTTCTCAGTTGTAGAGCTCCAGAGCGGAAACAGGCAAGATGGGCCGAAAGGGCTATTTCTGTGCTGCATGAAATATGACTACAATCATTCATTAAAACATCGTAGAAAACATGTCGGCGCTGTTTCCTGCACCAGTATTTCGATTTCAGACAAATACCCTAAGGTACAACTGTTCAATTGTAAGAGAATCCAGTTTGTAGAGCAATACGTTCCATGCTGTTTCATAGCAACAGGACAAATCTAACTTGGCCTTCGGAACACGACCTGGTATTTGCAGAAGGATATTCTTCCTAATTGTAAGATATATTTTGATGAAGATCATACAAAATTAAATTTCACTCTTTGATATCTTACTTCAGCTCAAAATTTGTAGATAAAAGGTCAATTTTGTAATTTCTAAATTAAGCAGGCTATGATTCCTGCTTTCTCTTAAAATTGAAAGCAGCCATGTAGCAATATTTCCTTTCTGATTTAACTTTGCATTTTTCCACATCTGCTCTTTGCAATTCCTCTTGACAATTTTCCTGAGCACACATTTTCGAGGCAATTATCTGGTGTGTAGCTTTTTTTTGTGTCTCCTAATACTTCTTAAAAAAACGGTCAAAGATTTGATGAATTTGCGTTCAAAGTAGAGGAGGCATGGAACGCATTGCCAGGGGTGGTGGAGGAGGCAGGTATGATAATGGCGTTTCAGAGGCTTTTAGGTAGGCACATGGATGTGCAGGGATTGGAGGGATATGGATCATGTACAAGCAGATGGAATCAGTTTAATTTGGCATCACGTTCGGCACAAACATTGTGGATTGAGGGACTCATTGCTGTGCTGCTTTATGTTCTATTTAAGAATATATAAAGCATGCAGGTGACATAACTAAAATATCAGTTTAGCTTTTAGTTTATAGATATAGCGTGGAAAAAGGCCCTTTAGCCCATCGAGTCCACGCCGACCAGTGATCCCTGTGCACTACTCTACACACTAGGGACAATTTACAATCTTTACCGAAGCCAATTAACCTGCAAACCTGTACGTCTGGATTGGAATGACGCATCAGTTAAAATACTCCATCAGACAGGCCAGTGTACTCTTATGACACCAAGTGTAGAAACAAATCCATTCCCATTTCACCATCATTATTTTATTCTGTGGTTGTGTATCCATTGCATCATATTTTTATGAGTATCCCATGCAAAATTCAGCCACTTAACAGAGGAGAAGGCAAATAACCCTGAAGGTATAATACGAAGGCCTGGTAGGCCGTGGAACCAGGAAACCGCCCGGAGGACCTATAGCTTAGCGGACCACGGTATCAGGAGGAGCCGCTGTGGATGTCGGACGCGAGGAGCAAGGACCGACTGGTGGGAGGGTGAACAGGGGTAATGCCTCGAACAGGACTGGAACAGCATAAGACACAAGATATAGCACAAGAGCAGGCCCTTTGGCCCACAATGTCTGTGCCGAGCATGATGGCAAGGCCAACTCTTATCTGCCTGCACATATTCCATATCCCTTCATTCCATGGGCCTATCCAGAAGTCTCCAAAAAGCCACTATCTTATCATACGACTGTAAAACATCGTAGATTTAGGTCATTCAGCCCATTGAGTCTACTCCCTTTCAACCTAATTTCCCTGCCTTCACTTTTGATGCCCTTTCTATTCAAGAACCTCTCAATCTCAGCCTTAATAACAGGCAATTAACTCCGCAGATTCACCACCCTCTGGCTAAAGAACTTCCTTCTCCTCCTTACCTGCCTCAACCACTACCTACGCCAGCTGTTCCAGGAACACACCATCTTACATAGAAACATAGAAACATAGAAAAATAGGTGCAGGAGTAGGCCATTCGGCCCTTCGAGCCTGCACTGCCTTTCAATATAATCATGGCTGATCATCCAACTCAGTATCCTGTACCTGCCTTCTCTCCATACCCCTTGATCCCTTTAGCCACAAGAGCCACATCCAACTCCCTCTTGAATATAGCCAATGAACTGGCCTCAACGACCTTCTGTGGCAGAGAATTCCACAGACTCACCACTCTCTGTGTAAAGAATGTTTTCCTCATCTCGGTCCTAAAGGAATTCCCCCCTTATCCTTAGACTGTGACCCCTTGTTCTGGGCTCCCCCAACATCGGGAACAATCTTCCTGCATCTAGCTTAAGAATTTTGTAAAATTTAAGAATTTTGTAAGTTTCTATAAGATCCCCCCTCAATCTTCTAAATTCCAGTGAGTACAAGCCGAGTCTATCCAGTCTTTCTTCATATGAAAGTCCCGACATCCCAGGAATCAGTCTGGTGAACCTTCTCTGAAACCCCTCTATGACAAGAATGTCTTACCTCAGATTTGGAGACCAAAACTGTACGCAATACTCCAGGTGTGGTCTCACCAAAACCCTGTACAACTGCAGTAGAACCTCCCTGCTCCTATATTCAAATCCTTTTGTTATGAATGCTAACATACCATTTGCTTTTTTCACTGCCTGCTGCACCTGCATGCCTACTTTCAATGACTGGTGTACCATGACACCCAGGTCTCGTTGCATCTCCCCTTTTCCTAATCTGCCACCATTCAGATAATAGTCTACCCTCATGTTTTTGCCACCAAAGTGGATAACCTCACATTTATCCACATTATACTGCATCTGCCATGCATCTGCCCATTCACTCAGCCTATCCAAATCACCCTGCAGCCTCCTAGCATCCTCCTCACACCTAACTATCTTCTGTGTAAAAATAAAATTGCTCTACACAGTATTTGATTTTTCCATCTTGGGAGAAAAGGTTCTGACTGTCTGCCCCATCTGTGTATTACATGTTAAACATTCTGCTATTCTCTCTCTTGGACATAGAGTTATAGAGTGATACAACATGGAAACAGACCCTTCGGCCCAAGTTGCCTACAACCTGTCCCAGCTACACCAGTCTCACCTGCCTACATTTGGCCCATATTCCTCCAAACCTGTCCTATCCATGTACCTGTCTAACTGTTTCTTAAAAGTTTAGGAACGTCTAAGTCACCCCTCAGATTCCTATTAAATCTTTTCCCCTTCACCTTAAACCTCCGTCCTCTGCTCTTCGATTCCCCTGCTCTGGGCAAGAGACTCTGCACATCTGCCCTATCTATTCATCTCATGATTTAATACACCACTATAAGATCACCCCTCATCCCCCTACGCACCAAGGAATAGCATCCCAGCCTACTCAACCCCTATAGCTCAGACTCTCGAGTCCGGGCAATATACTCGTAAATCTTCTCTCTACCCTTTCTCCCTTGATGTGGAGCTCCCTCTGATTAAAGGCTGTGCACAGCTCTTGACTTGCCATTGGGAATTAAAGAGGTTTAGAAAATGGGTTTTTAAATCATTTCACTTCAAACAAATTCTTTTTTTTTAAATGCTTTTGGATGCATGCTATTTGTCGCGATTGGAACTGTCAATTGTCATTCATTTTGCCACAACGACAACAACTTCTTATAATTGAGAGAATTATGAAAGGCATCGGAAATTATGAACTGAAAATAGCTTTGTTTCTAACCAACCGGCTAAAATAATGTATTTTGAATGCTTTAATGAACTCTGGAGATTTTTGAAATTTGATCCCATATATCAGTACAGAAAAATTTAATTCAGTGTAAGCTTGCATAATGCAGAAACCAATTACTATTTATTTATAGCCCGTTCTCTCAGAAACTAATAATTGAAGCAGTTTAAGTAACAATTTGACAGTGCAAGTGTATTTACAGTAAGCATTTATCCGTGAGGATTTAGGTGTGATTGACAAGAGAATGGGGCATGGAGCTGGACTGAGATAATGACAAAAAATTATTTCAATATAAATAACAAATAATTTATCATTATAATGCACCAGGCTGTGGAAGCCAAATCAATGGGTATTTTTAAGGCAGCGATAGATAGATTCTTGATTAGTACGGGTGTCAGGGGTGATGGTGAGAAGGCAGGAGAATGGGGTTGAGTGAGCGAGAGAGAGAGATAGATCAGCCACGATTGAATGGCGAAGTAGACTTGATGGGTCAAATGGCCTAATTCTGCTCCTATCACTTTTGAACCTTTGAACTCGTGGTTGAACATTTGGTTGCTGTTAATGAGGTGTTTGCTTTACTAAACCCAGTTCACATTGGCTTATTGCTTTTTATAAATGGGTAAGGAGGCCAGTTTGCATTTTTATGTTTACCATGTGCTATTTGACAACATAATATGTCCCTCAGGAGGTATCGAAAGTCCTCATTATTGCAGTAATACTTTCTCATAGCATTACTGCATGGAAAAATGGAAAAACTGTTGTAACATAGTTAACAGATGTATATTGTCATTATAACTTTTAATGAAAGGACTTGTAGCAGTGGCTGCCTGCAGATGATTCTACAAAGACAGCTTAAAATAAATTAAAACTTTTCATCACCAATATTTGAGAATGTAGAAATACAGGACTAATTTGCACATAGTCCATCTTGAAATTCTGCCCTCTATTCTGCCAAGGTGGCATCTTTCTTCAGTTTTAACCAACATATCTGCGTGGTTTCCTTTTTAAATGAAGTAATTGAAGACTTAGCTGAAGAAGGGTCTCGACCCAAAACGTCGCCTATCTCCTTCGCTCCTTAGATGCTGCTGCACCTGCTGAGTTTCTCCAGCCTTTTGTGTACCCTTCATTGAAAGACTTAGTTTGGTGGTAAACACAAAATGCTATAGGAACTCAGCGGGTCAGGCAGCATCCCTGGAGAAAAAGAATAGGGCACTTTTCGGGTCAGAACCCTTCTTCAGACTGAAAGTAGAGGTGGGTGAGTGGGCGGGAAATAAACTGGAGGCAAGAAAAAAAGCCAGAATAAATCAACAGACGACCTCAGGATGAGTGGAGCCCACAATGGCCCATTGTTGGCTGGGGAAGGTGTGATAACAAGAGGGATACAAGGATGTGTATGTAGATACCCCCCCCCCCCCACCCCCATCACCTTTACTTTCAGTCTGAAGCAAATTCCTCATGAGAAGAATAGATCGGGTAAAGTCTTTTGCCAAAGTAGGGAAATCAAGAACCAGAGGAAATAGGTTTAAGGACAGGAGGGAGGGCGGGGGGGGGGGGGGTGGAAGATTTAATAGGAACCTGAAAGGTAACATTTTCACAAAAGGGTGGTGGGTGTATGGAACGAACTGTGTATGGAGGTAGTTGAGTCGTGTACTATCGCAATGTTTTAGAAACATTTAGACTGCTACAAGTTAGGGCAGGTTAGAGGGATATGGGCCAAACGCAAGCAGGTGGGACTAGTGTAGATGGGACATGTTGGCCGGTGTGGGCAAGTTGAGCTGAAGGACCTGTTTCCACACTGTAAGACTCTATGACTCTATAAGGGTCCCGATTCAAAACATTACGTATTCTTTTTCTCCAGAGAAGCTGTCTGACCCACTGAATTACTCCAGCACTTTGTGTCTATTTTCAGAATAAACAAGCATCTGCAGTTCCTTCATACACACTTAGTTGGTGGTTACTTGTCGACTTTTTTGGATATGCAAGATTGGCCATTTCTCGTGGGGGGGGGGGGGGGGGGTGGGGGGGGAGGGGAAGGCAATGGAGGACAATGGAGGACCCGGCATGGGGGGGGGGGAACACTCTAGTTTAGAATCCTCTGCCCTGGGGATTAGTCTGTGTTTGTTTGTTTGTTCATGTGTTTCGGTAAAGATGCTGTGAACACGGCAGCCAGACAACAGTTGCTTGTCTTTATCTTTAGGAAAGAACTACAGATGTTGGAAAAATCGAAGGTAGACAAAATTGCTGGAGAAACTCAGCGGGTGAGGCACCATCTATGAAGCAAAAGAATAGGTGACGTTTCGGGTCGCGACTCGTTTCTGAAGACGGGTCTTGACCCGAAACGTCACCCATTCCTTCGCTCCATAGATGCTGCCTCACCCGCTGAGTTTCTCCAGGATTTTTGTCTACCTTGTCTTTATCTTTTTTGTTTTCACTTTTAATTTCATGTTTTCGTGTACCTTGTAGCGTGTCGTGACTGTTGGCATGCCAATTTCCCTCTGGGGATGAATAAGTTTTCTTGTATCGTATCGTTTCGTATGAAAGCATCCGTGATTTAATAAATCCTGTTTATCCATTGGGAAAGAATAGGAATTAAAATGATGGGAGATATGTATGAAATGGGAAATCTTTTATCATTCCAACTAAAATATAATTTGAAAAGTAATCAATATTTTTAAAATCTTCAAATTCAAGATTATTTGAAAAAATATATACAAGGATATCAAACTCTAACCCCAGATTTATTAGAGGAAGGAATGAATAGAAAGGCAGAATCAAGTAATTTAATATCATACTTATATAATATAATTCTAAATATAGAAACACCAATGACAGAGGCAATTAGAAGGGACTGGGAACAAGAGTTATTGATAAAAATTCCGAAGGACAGATGGGAAAAGAATCTATTACATGTACACAAATGTTCAATTAATGTAAGACATAACGTAATTCAATTAAAAATTTTACATAGATTATATTACTCGAAAACTAGACTGAATAAAATATTTCAAATGTTTCCCCCATCTGTGACAAATGTCCAGCTCAAAATGCCACTATAGCACATTCCTTTGTCTCTTGTACAAAACTGCATAAATTTTGGAATGACATTTTTGGAACTTTTACAAAACTATTTAACACAAAATTGAACCCCAATACATAACTGATTATCTTTGGATCAATGGAAGAGGGAAGTAAACTAACTATATTCCAAGAAGCTCTTCTTAATTACGGTTTAATAACAGCAAAAAAACTTATACTCAAATTGAAGAAATGAGATTCCTCCGACTAGGCAAAGTAGACCAATTCTTAAAGACTTGGTCTTCTTTTATCAACTTTTCACAAGCATATGGTGCAACATAACACAACCTTAGAAATTGAATGGTTCAGAACCGGGTGACGGATGGGTAAAAATACGAAATAGGTAGATCTCTCCTAATCTCTCTTTTCCCTACTTTCTCTTTTTCTTTCAATCTTTTTAGCTTTTCATCTCTGTTCTTTTTTTCTTTCGCTATCTGTTTCTACTCGCTTGTCTGGCTATTCCGACACTCTTTATTTATTTTTGCTTTCACTGTTCTTTTATTATTAAATTAAAAATACAAAGTTGTACAAGAATGGTAATATGTAGGTATGTATGTATTAGGTACTCAAGTACCACACTATTGTACTTACTTCTAACAATTTTTTTTTTAAAAATCAAAAGAAAATAAAAATAAAAATCAAAAATCCTGTTGTTATGTTGCAGTGCAAACTTTGAGCACACGGCAGCCTGCACACGTGACCAATTATAAAGTGAGATCTGAAGAACCAAATTGAGATGGCTGATGTGCAGGAAGAAACCGCAGATGTTGGTTTACACTGAAGATAGACACAAAATGATGGAAGTAACTCAGCGACCAGGCAGCATCTCTGGAGAGAAGGAATGGTTGACGGTTCGGGTCAAGACCCTTTCTCTTCTACAGAGATGATGTCTGTCCCACTGAGTTATTTCAGCATTTTGTGTCTATCTTGAGCTGGTTGATGGTTGACTAGATGACTGTAGTATTCATCCTGTGACTCAACTACAAACTAAGAACATTCTCAGGCACCACGCTATAGGGTAATTGAAAATGGACACAAAAAGCTGGAGTTACTCAGCGAGACAGGCAGCATCTCTGGAGGAAAGGAATGGGTGGCGTTTCGGGTCGAGAACCCTTCTTCAGACTGCAGAGCAGGAGGCATCACAGAGGGGGAGCAGCGAGAGAGGATGTGGCAGAAATTTCATAGGAGAGAGGAGCAGAACTCCTTCAAAGTAGGCATACCGTGAGGAGATTTTGCAGACAAAATGTGTAGGAAGGAACTGCAGATGCTAGTGTAAACCGAAGATCGACACAAAAAGCTGCTGTAACTCAGCGGGACAGGCAACATTTCTGAAGAGGAAAAATGGGTGATGTTTCGGGTCGCTAGCATCTGCAGTTCCTTCCTACACCGTAGGTTAATTAATCTCCGCTGGTAACAATAGACTCAGATCATTTGGGTCGAGAGTGCCTAAACCATCCAGCGGTAAAATTAATTGATCCTTAATGGGCGGTGTGCTTGTTCGGTCAGACAATACTTTATTCACAAAATCATTAGAAGTGCATTTAAACCTACACTACAGTGATAAATAATGACTTGGAGCATAACTGAGCAGGTAGAATGGTTGTTATGTAGCGATAAGTTAGCAAGAGCAACGAGCCTCCGGTAGAGTGAAAATAGATTCACTTTACCGCAGAAGTTTTATTTCTCAGTTTTTCTCCTCTTCGTCCTCCTCCTGCCTGTCCTGCTTGAGAAAGAATCAGCCATCCGAGCGAGAGGATCAATTTCCCCTGGACTCCCATCCTAATTCTGACAACAATGCAGTGATTGATACAAATACATCTGTTGATGCTCCTGAACACATCATCAGTGATGTAACCTGGGGTCACTGGGCGTTTCGGGTCTTTCAACATCAGACACCCTCGCCCAGGCGACCCAGCCGTGGTTGATCAGACCACGACTTGTGTTCAGGTGGCATTCGCTCCTCCCCATGGACCTCCTCTCCTGATCCAGAGCCATCTTGGGACCTTCTCCACTGCCTCTGTGGTGTTCTTGATGGCTCTTCTCCTCGCCACTCCGTTGATGCCCAGTGCACTCAAGGCTTTCTAGAGCGATTGCCCTGCAAAACCTCTATTGGTCAGACACCTTGCCTTCCAGCCCTGCTTACGGCAGTCTATGACCAGCTCTTCATACATACAATTTTGATAGCAAGATGCTAAGGTACTTTAAAATGCATGTCTCGCTGCTCCCCCTGCTCTTCACCCCCCCCCCCCCCCCACTTCCTCTCCCCCCTGTACTCTTCTCCCCCCCACTGCCCCTCTCACTCCCATTTCTCCCTTTCCGCTTCCACATACATTCCTTCTTCTGGCTTCACATTTCACGTCTCTTCCATCGTACAGAGTCATAGCATGGAAACAGGCCCTTCAGCCCAACTTGTCCATACTGACCAACATTGTAGCCTCCCTTTGATCTGGTATTTTGTTGGTTCACATGCTTGATCAATGGTGTTTTATCATTAATGTTTTATTATTATTAATGTTTAGTGTTATCTGAGTCATTCGTAACTGTCACTGTATGTCATGTTGTTACATGTGGGTGGATCACCAAGGCAAATTCCTTGTATGTGAATACTTGGCCAATAAACTTACTTACTTACTTACTTACTTACATTAATCCCACCTGCCTGCCTTTGGTTCATATTCCTCTAAACCTGTCCTATCGATGTACCTATCTAATTGTTTCTTAAATGTTGCAATAGTATTTACGTCAATGACCTCCTCCGGCAGCTTATTCCATCTTCTTCTTCTTCTTCTTCTTTTTCTTAAGCCCTTTGCTCCTCTAGGGAGCATAGGCCATCGCCAAATGTCCTCCACCTCACTCAATTGTTGGCAGTTCTTTGGAGATCTCCTCAGTTGAGTCCACTCTCAGACATTTCTGACTGGACACCTCTTCTCCAGCTGTTCCTGGGGTGACCTCTTTTCCTTTTTCCTTGGGGCTTGTGGGGTGACGTTTGTGGAGGTTACCTGAGGGTGTGATCCAATCCAACTCCATTTTCTCCTTTGAATTTGTAAACAATGGGCTCCTGGTTTGTTCCTTTCCACAGGTCCACATTGCTTACTTTGTCTCTCCACCAGATGTTAAGTATTCTCCTAAGGCTGGTGTTAATGAATGTTTGCAGCCAGTTTGTAGTGTGTTTTGTATGCCCGCTATCTTATCTCCTTACCTCACACTTTTTTTGTCATTTCATCTCTGGCCTTTGTCCAGCCATTTGCCAACCAACCCCCCCCCCCCACCTGCATCCACTTATCACTTGCCAGATTTGTCCAACCCACCATCTCTCTTCCAGCTTTCTCCCCTCCCCTACTACAATCAGTCTGAAGAAAGGTCCTGACCCAAAACGTTGCCTATCCACACTCTCCAGAGATTCCTGAGTTACTCCAGCACTTTGTGCCTTCTTGTAAACGTAAACCAGCATCTGCACTTCCTTGTGTCTACTCTGTACTATGAAACTTGTTACAACTAAACGCAAATCCCAGAAGTCAGAGCATATTGCTTCTTAACAGTACATCTAAAATATGGTGTGAATACCACAATATTGATGCAAGGGGGATATTCTGTCTCAGCTCTTGAAGTAGCAGCTAATATATTGCTCCATTAAAAATGCATTAGAAGGGAGGAAAGAAATCTATGTTACTAGAAGGGTTGCAATGGGTAAATAAAGTGTATTAAATTGATTGCCAACATTCCCTGTTGTTTTCAGTACACTGGCATAGCCTTTGACAGTCTGAGGCAAGGAGTGTTTGAAGACCAACCATGATCTGAAACCTTACACCAAGATGAAGGTCTACAGGGCAGCCATGACCCCCGGCCTTCTCACAGAATTCTAGAGTGAGACAGCATGGAAACAGGCCCTTTGGCCCAACTTGCCCACACCGGCCAACATGTCCCAGCCACACTAGTCCCACCTGCCTGCGTTTGACGCATATCCCTCCAAACTTCTCCTATCCATGTACCTGTCTAACTGTTTCTTAAATGTTGGGATTGTCCCTGCCTCAACTACCTCCTCTGACAGCTTATTCCATACACCCACCACCCTTTGTGTGAAAAAGTTACCCCTCAGACTCCTTTTAAATCTTTTCCCCTTCACCTTAAACTTATGTCCTCTGGTCCTCGATTCCCCTACTCTGGGCAAGAGACTCTGTGCATCTAATCGATCTGTTCCTCTAATGATTTTATACACCTCTATAAGATCACCCCTCATCCTCCTGTGCTCCAAGGAATAGAATCCCAGCCTACTCAACCTCCCCCTATAGCTCAGACCCTTGAGTCCTGGCAACATCCTCGTAAATCTTTTCTGCTTGCCAATATCTTTTGTATAACATGGTGCCCAGAACTGAACACGCTACTCTAATACTGTATACAACTGAGACATGGATTATCTGCAGTAGTCACTTCAACATACTGGAGAGGTATCACTAATGTTATCAACACAAAATCCTCCAAGTGAACCAGAGGACATGATTTGGGTGGCACAGCGGTACTGTTGCTGCCTTATAGCGCCAGAGACCCGGGTTCAATCCTGACTACGGGTGCTATCTTTATGGCGTTTGTATGTTCTCCCCGTGACCTCGTGGGTTTTCTCCGGGTGTTCTGGTTTCTTCCCACACTCCAAAGAAGTGCAGGTTTGTAGGTCAATTGACTTAGGTAAAATTGTAAATTGTCCCTAGTGTGTAGGATAGTATTAGTGTATGAGGTGATCGCTGGTCGGCGCAGACGCGGTGGACCGAAGGGCCTGTTACTGCGCTGTATCTCAAAAGTCTAAATGTCTAAGCAGGATATCCAGCTGACCTAAACGAACCAACTCCAAATGTTTGGCGAAATGGTGGCTAACCTACTTTTAATAAAAGGAAAATATTTTCACATGGAAATTATACATCAAGGTATAATCACGGCAGTGACTAATGCATCAAACATTCTTTTCTAATATAGTATCATAGAAAACATGATATCCAGTCTGATGAAGGGACTCGACCCAAAACATCACCTATTCCTTCTCTCCAGAGATAATGCCTTAAGGGCCTGTCCTACAAGCATGCAACTCTATGCGATTAGCGTGACCTAACGTGGTCGCTTGAGCCGTCCGGCGTCGCGGGGCCGGTCCCACTTCGATCGCCGGAGCCGTGCGGAATTCTGCGGAGTTCGTCCCGAGTTCGTCCCGACACCGTGCGGGGCTCCGAAAAACTGACTATGTCCAAAAATTCCGCGCGGCAACGGCTTGTCGGCTCGCAGTCGCCTCGACGCATTACACACCGCCCCAACATCGTGCCTCCGTGAACCTATCTGTAGGTGCCTCCGTGACCCTCTATTTGTGTGTCTCCGTGGCCCTCTGTGTGTGTGCCTCTGTGCCCCTCTCTGTGTGCCCCTCTCTGTCCTGGCGAACTTACCTTAGACTTCGCTCCAAGTTCGCCTCACTTTGCGCCACTCACCCGACCTCCGCGCGGCCCCCGCTGCCGGTTTGGTTGCGCTTGCCGCATGCAGGTGCGTGCTGGTGGAAACGGCCCTGTACAGGGGACCACCCGACCTCCGCGCGGCCCCCGCTTCTAGTTTGATCGCGTTCATCGCATAGAGTTGCATGCTGGTGGGACAGGCCCTTTACCCGCTGAGTTACTCCAGCATTTTGTGTCTATCTATGGTGTTGTCCCACATTGGTACATCCTTAACATTTCCAGCTACAAACTGCTTTCATTAGGTATTCTGCTCAGTAAACCAGTTCCTGTGTTTTGAACTCTCTTTTTACTATTTTTCTCCATCATATTATCCATTCTGATGATACCTTTCTTTTCAGTTTCTGTCGGGTACATATAGTTGCCGACACTGATCCTTCTGACTGTGGAAGAAGCTAAAAGCAGGTAATGAGGTAAGGACTAAAGGTCTTTCTAAAAACAGTATACGCAAATCATTACAATATTACAATGAATTATAATGCTGTTGAGGTTGGTAAAAGCACAGTTTCTGTTGTTTCTTGTGCTCAATATGCTATGCATCGTTGTCACTGGTGTAACATGGGAATTTGCTTCATGCTGAGATCATTTAAAGGGAAATTGAATCTTCAATTAAAGTCCTTTTTCTTTTGTTGCAAGTTATGTTTCCATTTGTTTTTTAACCAGGTGTTTTATGCAGGCTTTGGGCAAAATGGGCAGCATGGTGGCGCTGCGGTAAAGGGGCTGCCTTACAGCCCCAGGGACCTGGGTTCGATCCTGCCTACAGGTGTTGTCTGTATGGAGTTTGCAAGTACTCACTGTGGCTGCCTGGGTTTCCTCCAGGCATTCCAGTTTCCTCCCACACTCCAAAGACGTGCGAGTTTGTACGTTGATTGGAGGGAACAGCGAGCCAACTTGTGAATAAGTAAAAATCGGCATTTTAGATAGTTATTCAAGACAAATGTCTAGATTTTTTAAAATGCCAAGGGGCAGGGAGTGCGTGCAAGAAATGATGCTGAAATAAAATATAAGCTATGACCTTTCTGAGTTGATTGATTGATTGAAACAGCATATCAGCATTTCAATCAGTCATGAAAATGTTCACATTACACATTTATTTTTACTGTAATGCATAAACCATTAAAGATGTTTATATAATGTGTGTAGAACAGTTTTACCTGATTAAATGTTATCTTTGTATGCCTCGCCCAGCTTCCCCTAGCTGACAATAATCTATTTTACATTCTCCTTGATCTTGGTTCTTGGTTTCCTGGTCCTCCAAAATATTCCAAATGGAATTTAATCTGGAGGTGGTGGAGGGAGGACTTAATCCAGAAAGGGTTCTTGGGGAAAAAAGAGCTACCTTAAATTTAGTTCATCCCCTTTGTTCTAATGTTCACACCTTACCCTTCTATATCCCTGTATCTCCCTCTCCCCTGACTATCAGTCTGAAGAAGGGTCTCAACCCAAAATGTCACCCTTTCCTTCTATCCGGAGATGCTGCCTGTCCCGCTGAGTTACTCCAGCATTTTGTGTCTAATTTTACACATTCAATGCATTATAATGACAGGTTTAGTTTAGTTTAGTTTAGTTTATAGATACAGTGTAGAAAAAGGTCCTTTGGGCCACAAAGTTCACGCCGACCATCGATCATCCGTTCACACTACTTCTATGTTATCCCACTTTCTCATTCACTCCTTACA
Organism: Raja brachyura; assembly: GCA_963514005.1. The sequence goes on from OY740796.1 coordinate 46,415,952, forward strand.
CATTAGTATCAATGTCATAGCACCCAATTAACCTACAAACCCGCACATTTGTGGGATGGTGAATCTGTGGAGTTCATTGCCACAGAATAGGTATGTTACAAAACTTACCTTGAGCAGCGCTCCAGTTCTGCCGCTCCCCGTGTGCGTGACTTTGGCGCCTTTCAGAGGGGGGGGCGGGCTTAAAGTGCCGTTTTTCTGCAGACTGGGAAAATCGATCCATGTTGGGCGATTTCGTTGCGGAAGAAAAATCGTTCCGACATTTCATTAATGAAGGTATTTTTAAATTACGCTAGATTATTTATTAACTAGAGTAATTTAAAAATCACCTTAAAAAGCCGTGAGAGCCGACAACGGGAAGGATTTTGCGTAGGGGAGAAAAAAAAGGTACACAGTTTATTTTTATATTAAAAGTTGTTTTTTAGGGAGGCTTTAATCACATTTTCAAGTTGCGAAATGGGGTCCAAAAAAATGTATGAACCAACAGTATTTTTCCTCCCGACCACCGCAAACCGCAACGTTCTAACCCACCGCATTCCACTAAAACCCACTCGCTAGTTGATTTAAATGGCCATTAATTTACAGGCATTAAACACTAAATTCCTTCCATTTGGCCTAGAAATTCATGAAAATGAGATTTCAAAATTATGTTATATTGTGGATTATTGTGTGAATGTTATTTGGACACTTAGGCAATTTAAAAAATGTTTATCTTTTCTTAAGAAATTGATAGATGTTTAGATCTACTCATTGAATTTTGTAATTAGCTACAATTAGATAACTAACTAATTATATGCTTTAATTTCAGGTCATCCAAGTAAGATTGTTTCATATTTGTTTCAGAATGCTTCAATCTATAATAACTGAAAATTTCATTGAGTTCTCTTAATTTTTAAGAAAGTTATGGGCTTTTAACTGTTCGAGATCACAGCTTTTGAGTTAAGTCCATTGAAAGGCAATGGGGAACAAGATGCTAATTTCCGAGTATGAAAATGGTCATAACTTTCTTAATACTGAAGATATGAAAGTGAATTAGGTGTCAAATTAAACTTCTTTTTATGCTTTATCTGATGGGATAAATTACAGACTTGATTTTTAAAATCTCAAAATTTTGTAACATTGCTACACAGCAGGCTGTGGAGGCCAAGTCAAGGGATATTTTTAAGGTGGAGATTGACAGATTCTTGATTAGTAAGGGTGTCAAGGAATATGGGGAGAAGGCAAGGGAATGGGCGGAGAGGATCAGAGATAGATCAGTCATGATTGAATGGCGGAGTAGACTGAATGGGCCAAATGGCTGAATTCTGCTCCTATAACTGATGAATCGGGGCACCCGGAGGAAACCCACGCGGTCACGGGAAGAATGTGCAAGCTCCAGACAGGCAGCTCCCGGGGTCAGGATCGAACCCGGGCCTCTGGTACTGCGAAGCAACAGCTCTACCCACTGCGCCACTGTGCCAATAGACAATAGACAATAGACAATAGGTGCAGGAGTAGGCCATTCGGCCCTTCGAGCCAGCACCGCCATGCAATGTGATCATTGCTGATCATCACCAATCAGTACCTCGTTCCTGCCTTCTCCCCATATCCCCTGACTCCACTATCTTTAAGAGCCCTATCTATCTCTCTCTTGAAAGCATCCAGAGAACTGGCTTCCACCACCCTATGAAGCAGAGAATTCCACACACTCACCACTCTCTGTGAGAAAAAGTGTTTCCTCGTCTCAGTTCTAAATGGCTGACTCCTTATTCTTAAACTGTGGCCCCTGGTTCTGGACTCCCCCAACATCGGGAACATGTTTCCTGCCTCTAGCATGTCCAAGCCCTTAACAATCTTATTTAATTAATCTTCAATTAATAGGGGGGTGACGTCCTAGGAACAGGGAAATTTGGGCAGTGACTTCCTGTTCCATTTACACTGTAATAACAGTGAGCATTAGTTGTCCCATCATTAAAACATGTACTAAATGCAACCATTAGATGTCCCCTGGGTCCAAAACGCCTGGTTAATCCACCTCTTGAAGTGAAGTGGACCTTGAATCTAATAGTTTAGAGCGTGGTGCTCCATCGCCATGTTATACTTAGCCCTGACTTTACGAGCTCAGTTACACCTCGTTGGATTAAATTTTAAATTAATGTGCTCTCTCTACAATATCATTCATACTTACGTGGAGCCCGTCTGTCTATAATGTTTCTTCCCTCTCCAGAATTCATCTAAAGTCCTCTGGTTCTCAATTCTCCTACTCCGGTTCCTCTCATGATCTTCAACACCTCTATAAGGTCACCCCTCATCCTCTTGTGCTAGATACTGAGTTCAAAAACAGCCACAAACTTCTGGAGTAACTCAGCGGGTCAGCCACCATCTCCGGAGAACATGGGTTGATGACGTTTTGGATCGGGCCCCCTCTTCAGACTCCTGAGTGTTCCACATTCTCCAGAGATGCTGCCTCCATAAGGTGCAGTGAAATTAATTTACCATGCAGCTTTACAATTAAGAAAGGACATAATACACAACATACTCCAACACAGATGTAAACCAGCATCTGCAGTTCCTTGTATCTCGATACAAGGTAGGGTAGGGAAGGGAAGGTAGGGTAGGGAAGATTCATAGAAACATAGAAACATAGAAAATAGGTGCAGGAGTAGGCCATTCGGCCCTTCGAGCCTGCACCGCCATTCAATGTGATCATGGCTGATCATCCAACTCAGTATCCCGTACCTGCCTTCTCTCCATACCCCCTGATCCCTTTAGCCACAAGTGCCACATCTAACGCCCTCTTAAATATAGCCAATGGGCTATAAACAAGAGGGCATGACATGAGAATTAAGGGACAGAAGTTTAGGGGTAACATGAGGGGGAACTTCTTTACTCAGAGAGTGGTGGCTGTGTGGAATGATCTTCCTGCAGAAGTGGTGGAGGCAGGATCGATTTTAACATTTAAAAGTAAAGTGGATAGGTATATGGGCGGGAAGGGAATGGAGGGGTATGGTCTGAGTGCAGGTAGATGGGACTAGGGGAAAATAAATGGTCGGCACGGACTGGAAGGGCTGAGAAGGCCTGTTCCCGTGCTGTAATTGTTATATGGTTATATGATACTGAATAGTTCCTCTGGTGGGGGAGTCCAGAACAACAGATCTCAATGAGTGTAGGAAGGAACTGCAGATGCTGGTTTACACAGAAGATAGACACAAAATGCTGCAGTAACTCAATGGGTCTGGCAGCATCTGTGGAGAAAAGGAATTGGGGACATTTTGGGTTGAGACCCTTCTTCAGACTGAGAGTCAGGGGAGAGACCTCATTGATTCTAATAGTGAAAGGCTTGTCCCTCTTGGTTCCCAGTTTTATTAATGCCTGAGACGGCTGCATGACCCTCTGAAGAAGGGTCTCGACCCAAAAGGTCGCCCATTCCTTCTCTCCAGAGGTGCTGCCTGTCCCGCTGAGTTACTCCTGCTTTTTGTGTCGATCTTTGGTTTAAACCAGCATCTGCGGTTTCTTCCTTCACTGTCGGATGTAAACACTGACACTCTACAACCTTACAAGAACATTTTAAAAATAAATGACAACTAATCTTAAATGTGAAATGGTGCTAAATATGAATCCCTGGACTGACACTGTGAGGTAGCTGTTACCGCTGAGATAAATGTTGTCGGTTCTCAGTTAGACTGCTCGACAGAAGCCTTTGCACGCATCCCATCTCAAGGGAGTGAGGTTAGAGATGGCCATCTCGTCCGATTTAACACCGAGCTCTCTACTATTAGAGTATTATTGTTGCAAAGCTTGTTCCATCTTCAGTTTTCTTTAGTTGAGAGATGCAGTGCAGAAACAGGCCCTTCGGCCCACCTAGTCCTTGCCGACCAGCAATCACCATACACTAATCCTATCCTAGACACTGGGGATTATTTACAGAAATCAATGAATCTACAAACCTGCATGTCTTTGGAGTGTGGGGGGAAATAGGAGCACCTGGACAAAACCCACGCAGTCACGGGGAGAACGTACAGACTTCGTAGAGACTGCACCAATAGTCATGCACTAGAAAGCATGTTCAATGCTATGTTTTAGTTCCGTTTAGCTTGGAGATACAAGACGGAAACAAGCCCTTAGGCCCACTGTGCCCACCCCGACCGGCGATCCCTGTACACTTACACTATCCTACACACTGGGGACAATTTACAATTTTACCGAAGCCAATGAACCTACAAACATGCACATATTTGGAGTGTGGGAGGAAACCGGAGCACCCAGAGAAAACCACATGGTCACTGGGAGAACGTACAAACTCCGTACAAAGAGCACCTGTAATCAGGATTGAACCATGGTGTCTGGTGCTGTAAGGCAGCAACTCTACCGCTGCACCACTGTCGACCATCTTATTACCAAACAAGATGGTCGATAAAGAATTGACCTCAATGTTGACTGGAGTCCATTTTGAAATTATTAATCTAATCTTAAATGCTTGATTAAGATAATATATATATATATATATATATATATTTATAGGGATTATGTTCACTTTGTAAAAAAAATATAATATATATATATATATATATATTATATATTTTTTACAAAGTGAACATAATCCCTAAGAATTCCATTGAAACGGCTGGTTGCATTGTGTTCAACAAAACCTAAAGACAAGTCTTTGGATTTCAAGCTAAATAGTAATTCAAAAGTAAAATTCCAATGCGGCAGGAAATCTGAAAAAAAAACCCAACATTGTCAAAAGAGGCTTTGAAAAGAGAAATTAGAGGTTGGCGCAGAGGTTGCTCTTAAGTGCCTGTCCCACTTAGGCAATTTTTTCGGCGACTGCCAGCGACTGTTTGCACGTTCTCCCCGTGACTGTGCGGGTATTTTGTTTCCTCCCGCACTCCAAAGACTTGCAGGTTTGCAGGTTAATTGACTGGGATTTATCCCTTAGAGTGTATGAGGCTGAGAGGTGATCCCACAGAGGTGTATAACATTTGAGGGATTAGATAGTGCGGAGTCTTTTGGGAAATCAAGAACTAGGTTAAAAAATGAGAGGGGAAAGCATTATTGGAACCTGACGGCTCCTGTTTCACACAGAGGATGGTGGGTATATGTAACGAGCTGCCAAATAAAGCACAATAACAACATTTAAAAGACATTTGGACTGATATATGGAAAGGAAAAGGACAAATATGAATAGCTTAGATGGGGCGTCTTGTTGGAATGGACAGGTTGGGCTGAAAGGCCTGTTTCCGTGCTGCATGACCCTTTGACTATGTCAATGGAATAAACATGCACTTATTTCCTGGGGGAAGTGTGAGCAAAAATATTAGGTCCCCAGAGGTCTTGGTATCAAATGGATTCTGCTGTGGAAGAGATTAGATAAGGCAAGCTACCAAAGATTTGCACTTTGAAACGCATAGTGCTTTCACAACCTGTCACAAAGCATAAATGCAATATCAAGGAACACAAAATCGCCTTAGACTAAGTTTGCACAGAGTTGAACCTTGTAAGTGGTGGGCCTCGACTTAGGACATGCCTGCACCTGTCTACAATGTCACATCTGTTGAAAAACGTGTCAATATTGTAAAAGGCGGAAGCAGAAAGCACTGCATGTTTGAGAATTTGAGAGTGGCAACTTGGATTATCTTGTGTAGGAAGGAACTGCAGATGCTAGTTTAAACTGAAGATAGACACAAAAAGCTGGAGTTACTCAGCGGGACAGGCAGCATCTCTGGAGAGAAGGAACAGGTGACGTTTCGGGTCGAGGCCCTTCTTCAGACTGGTTAGGGATAAGGGAATCGAGAGATATAGATGACGACGTGGAGAGATAATTAACAATAAATGCAAGATATGCAAAAAAGTAACAATGACAAAAGAAACAGAACATGTTAGCTGTTTGTTGGGTGGACATTTTCAGATGCTGCCTGGCCCGCTGAGCTACTCCAGCTTTTTGTGTCTATCTTTGGATTATCTTGGGCATCATTGGTAGTGGCCATGCAAGGTTGGGCTGCCAAAGTGAATCAACTAACAAAGTGAATCAACTCACAAGTTATAAGAGCAGAATTAGACCATTCGGCCCATCGATTCTAATCCACTATTCAATCATGGCTGATCTCTGCCTCCTAATCCCATTTTCCTGCCTTCTCCCCATAACCCCAGAAACCCGTTCTAATCAAGAATTTGTCTATCTCTGCCTTATAAAATATCCACTGACTTGGCCTCCACAGCCCTCTGTGGCAACCAGTTCCACAGATTAACTACCCTCTGACTAAAGAAGTTCCTCCTCACCTCCTTTCTAAAAGAGCGCCCTTTAATTCTGAGGCTATGACCTCTGGTCCTAGACTCTCCCACCAGTGGAAACATCCTTTCCACATCCACTCTATCCATGCCTTTCATTATTCTCTAAATTCAATGATGTCCCCCCTCAACCTTCTCAACTCCATCTATGTTTCAATAGGGCAACACAGCCGCTGCCTCACAGTGGCAGAAACCCGGGATCGATCATGACTATGTGTGCTGTCTGTGCGGAGTTTGCTCGTTTTCCCCGTGACCACGTGGGTTTTATCCAGGTGCTTGGGTTTCCTCCCACACTCCAAAGACATAGGGGCTTGTACAGTAGATGAATTGGTTTCTGTAAATTGCCCCTTGTGTATAGGATGCAAAAGTGGGATTACATGGAACTAGTGTGCAGGTGATCTATTGTCAGTGTGGGACGAAGGGCCTGTTTCCGCGCTGTATCTTCAAACTAAACTAAAAAAAGAATATTGCCTTCTTTAATCACGTTGGCATTGGGGAAAGCTTCCTTCTATACGAGCATCCCGAGAACAGCTTCAGATAGGTATGCGCACATGGGAATTGTGGAAGTGTGGCCCAACTTGCAAGAAGTGTGATGATTCATTGGTCAACACCAGATCAATGAAGGAGGAGACCAGACACAAACTGCTGGAGTAACTCGGACGGTCAGGCAGCATCTCTGCAAAAAAAGGAGTAGGTAACGGGTCGGAACCCTCCTTCAGACTGGAGATGGGGATGAGGGGGCAGTGGGCGGCGAGGGAAATCGGCTTGAGACGAGAAAAGGTCAGAACAAATCAGAGGCGGCACCAGATGACCTCAGGAAGGGTGGAATGCATAATGGTCCATTGTTGGCCGGGGCAGGTGTCTCACCTCCAGAGGTCATCTGTCGCTGGAACCTAATTTGCTCTGGCCTTTTTAGTTCAGTTTAGAGATACAGCACGGAAACAGGCCCTTCGGCCCATCGAGTCCGCACCGGCCAGCGAATCCCGCACACTTAAGGGCCTGTCCCACCAGCATGCAACTCCATGTGATGAGCGCGACCTAACGTGGTCGCTTGAGCCGTCCGGCGTCGCGAGGCCAGTCCCACTTCAATCGCCAGAGCCGTGCGGAATTGTGCGGAGTTCGTCCCGACATCGCGCGGGGCTCCGAAAAACTGACCATCTTCAAAAATTCCGTGCGGCAACGGCTTGTCAGCTCGCAGTCGCCTTGACGCATTACACACCTCCTCGACGTCGTGCCTCCTTGACCCTCTCTGTAGATGCCTCCGTGACCCTCTCTGTGTGTGGCTCCGTGGCCCTCTGTGTGTGTGCCTCTGTGTGTGTGCCTCTGTGCCTCTCTCTGTGTGCCCCTCTCTGTCCTGGCGAACTTACCTTTAAGACTTCGCTCCAAGTTCGCCTCACTTTGCGCCGCGTTGCGCCACTCACCCGACCTCCGCGCGGCCCTTGATGCTGGTTTGGTCGCGCTTGCCGCATACAGGCGCATGCTGGTGGGAACAGCCCTGTACAGGGATCACCCGACCTCTGCGCGGCCCCCGCTTCTAGTTTGATCGCGCTCACCGCATGGTGTCGGATGCTGGTAGTCAGGCCCTTTACACTATCCTACACACACGCAGGACAATTTACTCTTATACCAAGCCAATGTACCCCCGAAAACCTGTATGTCTTTGGAGTGTGGGAAGAAACCAGAGATCCCGGAGAAAGCCCACGTAGGTCGTGGGGAGAACGTACAAACTCCGTACAATCTGCACCCGTAGTCAGGATCAAACCCGGGTCTCTGACGCTGTAAGGCAGCAACTCTACCAATTGGCTCGATTGTAAACATGTATTGTCTTTCTGCTGACTGGATAGCACACAATAAAAAGCTTTTCACTGTACCTCAGTACACATGACAATAAACTAAACTGAACAATGTCTCTGACCTGCAGGATTTTCAAAATAAAGACTGCACACTAGGGACAATTTACCGAAGCCAATCAGCCTACAAACTCGCATGTCTTTGGAGTGTGGGAGGAAATGCACACAGTTACAGGGAGAGAGAACAAACTCCGTACAGACTGCACTCAAGATCAGGATCAAACCCGGGCCTCTGGCACTGTAAGGCAGCAACTGTTGCACCACCAAGTCTCTGCAGTGTGAATCCATAGAGTCACAAATAAAATTACCCGGACTATCTTATATAGTGTGACCTGTTTAACTTTCATACGACTCTTCATCCAATGCCAGAAGAAGCGCGGCATTTTGGTCTTTTTTATTTCTCATGTCCTTTATCCCATTACTGTTTTATTTCTGGATTAATTACACTCCTGAAAGCGGCCCATCTTTGATGACCCTGTAATTCTCACAATGTTGCACAGTCGGGTGCAGCCCGACCGCTGTGCACGAGAGCTCTCGCTGCGAGGGAAATCGAATGGCTGCAGTCAGTCGCCTCGGGGGCAGGTTCCCATTAAATGATTAAGTGCGCATCACGTTACTCTCTGACGACCAGGCACTTACATGTCCCCTCAGAAGCAGTGAGACCTTCCTCAAGGCAAACGTCAGACAAATGGACCTTTGCTCCGCTGCTCTCTGGCTGTTGTCGGGCATGTTTCCCTTCTGTTTATGCACTCAAACGCAACTTCAATGCCTCTTTTTACGATACGAAACGATACAAAATAAACTTTATGTATCCCAGGAGGGAAATTGATCTGCCAACGGTGATAAAAACACAAAATACGTGAAACATGAAATTAAAGTGACGAGTGGAAAGGATTGGGGGATGTGTAAAGATTGGGGACGGAGGGAGGATAGTCCGTCTCAGTCTACCCGACGACAGAAGGGGGGGCAGTTGTAAAGTTTGACAGCCACAGGGATGAAGGATCTCCGGTGGCGTTCTGTCCTGCATCTTAGTTAAGCTTATTTAATTTAGAGATACAGCGCAGTTGAAACAACAATTATTTAGACTTTAGTCTTTGAACTTCAGAGATACAGCACGGAAACAAGCCCTCTGGCCCACCCAGTCCACGCCGACCAGTGATTACTAACACTATCCTACACACTATGGACAATTTACGTTTTTACCGAAGCCAATTAAACTGTAAACCAGCATGTCTCTGGCGTGTGGGAGGAAACCGGAGCACCCGGAGAAAACACATGCAAGTCACAGGGAGAATATACAAGCTCTGAGCGGACAACACCTGTGGTCAGGATCGAACCAGGGTCTCTGGCGCTGTGAGGCAGCAACTCTACCGCTGCGCTCCTCCCATAGCCGACCTCAGAATACCGAGAGTCTACAGAACGATCTCAACCTGAAACGTCACCCATTCCTTCTCTCCGGAGATGCTGCCTGGTCCGCTGGGTAACTCCTGCCTTTTGTGTCTGCCTCAGGACATTGGAACTCCTTCATGTGTGTGGGAGGTAAGACCTTCAGACTTTATAGGTGGAACATACTTTAAAGATTGCTTTGGGTAGTGGGATTGGGGTGGAGGTACATGCGAAAGAAGATGAATGATTATAAAGCTAAAGAATCCTTCTATATTATGCACTCTGTGTTCAGGTGTCATATAAAATGCTCTTCACGCTGTTGTAACATTGGACCCAGCTTAGCCACTGTACTGAAGATAGATACAAACTGCTGGAGTAACTCAGCGGGTCACAGGCAGCATCTCTGGAGAGAAGGAATGGGTGACGTTTCAGGTCGAGCCTTCATCAGACTGAAGTCAGGAGAGAGGGAAATACATAGATGAGGAAGTGTAAGGTGTGAAAAGGGGGCAAAGGGGACAAAGTTCAAGAAAAATGTAGAATAGATCATCGGCAGCTGGGAGAACAACAACAGAGCATACAGAAATAAAATGAGGCAGTCGGAGGCAGTCAAACTGGTCAAAGTATTGGGAAGGAGAGGGAAACCAAGGGTAACAAAGTTAGACAATAGACAATAGGTGCAGGAGTAGGCCATTCAGCCCCTTCGAGCCAGCACCGCAGAGAAGTCAATGTGCATGCCGCTGGGATGTAAGCTGCCCAAGCGAAATAAACCAACATCTGCAGTTCCTTCCTACCCATTAGGGTCATTGGAAGGTATACCAGCCATTCTTTTCACCACTCGAAGGGAGATTGCCAATTTAATTCCGAATAGGATGCAGTTTTGTTCCGTGTTTCCATATCCAGCAGGAAATAAGACTGGACCCTTCAGACTCACATCGCAGAAACTTTTACAGCTGTCAAAACAGAAAGATTTCCATTCCATCATTTTGAATCAGTTTTGTAACCAGGTCCCAGAGATGAAAGCAACACATAAAATTGCTACATTTTCTCACCACTTATAGCATGAAAGCATTCAGCAGTTTGCATATTGCCACAACGATAATGTGTTTTTCAACTGTAAAGATCTATTGAAGTCTGTATTAAATGGTTCAGAAGTAGACCTTGCTTGACCATTCTGTTTTAAACTATTTCTGATTCTAGTCAGCATAAGAGGTGAGGTGACATTCATCATGGTTATGAATGCATAGATTATTTGTGTATCTGTCTCAAATATATTTTGGATTCAGCTCGAATCTTCAAAAAAAGATTCTGTTCTGGATTTAGGTTCTGGAGTAACTAAGCAGGTCAGGCAACATCTCTGGAGGAAAGGAATAGGTGACATTTCAGGTTGGGAGGACTCGACCAAACAAAGTCAGCTATTCCTTTTCTCCAGCAATGCTGTTTGACCCGCTGAGTTACTCCAACGTTTTGTTTCAATCTTAGGCAAAATTTAAAGATGTCCGCGACAAGTTTTTTATGCAGATTTAGAAGGTGGTGGTGGAGGCAGATATGCAATAGCAGCTTTCAAGATGCTGTTAGATAGGGACATGGATATGTAGGAAATGGACATGGATCAGGAGATTTATTTAACTTGACACTATGATGCTTGACTCTCTCCTGGTTCAGTGCTACTTTATTGTCCTGTGTACCAAGAGCCTTGAACATCACACAAACCATCCTCCGTTCCTGAGTAGCGGTCCTGAGCTACTATCCACCTCATTGGAGACCCTCGTACTATCTTTGATCGGACTTTACTGGACTTTATCTTGCACTAAACATTATTCACGTTATTCCCTTTATCTTGTATCAGTACACTATTTGTAATCATGTATTGTCTTTCCGCTGACTGGTTAGCACGCAACTTTTCACTGTACCTCGGCACACGTGACAATAAACTAAACTCAAACTAGGTACAGTGATATTCCCTTTTTACATATAGTAGCAATGTTACAAAATTTCGAGATTAAAAAAATCAAGTCTGCAATTTATCCCATCAGATAAAGCATAAAAAGAAGTTTAATTTGACACCTAATTCACTTTCATATCTTCAGTATTAAGAAAGTTATGGCCATTTTCATACTCGGAAATTAGCATCTCGTTCCCCATTGCCTTTCAATTGACTTAACTCAAAAGCTGTGATCTGGAAAAGTTAAAAGCCCATAACTTTCTTAAAAATTAAGAGAACTCAATGAAATTTTCAGTTATTATAGATTGAAGCATTCTGAAACAAATATGAAACAATTTTACTTGGATGACCTGAAATTAAAGCATATAATTAGTTAGTTATCTAATTGTAGCTAATTACACAATTCAATGAGCAGATCTAAACATCTATCCATTTCTTAAGAAAAGATAAACTTTTTTTAAATTGCCTAAGTGTCCAAATAACATTCACACAATAATCCACAATATAACATAATTTTTAAATCTCATTTTCATGAATTTCTGGGCCAAATGGAAGGAATTTAGTGTTTAATGCCTATAAATTAATGGCCATTTAAATCAACTAGCGAGTGGGTTTTAGTGGAATGCGGTGGATTGGAACGTTTCGGTTAGCGGTGAATTCGGGAGGAAAAAAATATTTTGTTTATACATTTTTTGGGACCCCATTTCGCAACATAAAAATATTATTAAAGCCTCCCGAAAAACCAACTTTTAATATAAAAATAAACAATTTACCTTTTCTTCTCCCCTATGCAAAATCCTTCCGGTTGTCGGTGCTCACGGCTTTTGAAGGTGATTTTTAAATTACTCTAGTTAATAAATAATTTAGAGTAATTTAAAAATACCTTCATTCATGAAATGTCGGAGCGATTTTTCTTCCGCAACTAAATCGCCCGACTTGGATCGATTTTCCCTGCCGGTGGAAAAACGGCACTTTAAGCCCGCCCCCCTCTGAAAGGCGCCAAAGTCGCGCACACGGGGAGCGGCAGAACTGCAGCGCTGCTCAAGGTACCTTTTGCAACATACCTACATATGGTTCAGTGGAAATCTTAACATACATAAGCTCAATCATACTTAAGCATTAGTGTGAGAATAGTAGGTTACACTGAGACAATGCACAAGTACTCAGTACGGCAGCACGGTGGCGCAGTGGTAGAGTTGCTGCCTTAGAACGCGAGAGACCCGGGTTTGATCCTGACTATGGGTGCTGTCTGTATGGAGTTTGCACGTTCTCCCCGTGACCTGCGTGGGTTTTTTCCGAGATCTTCGGTTTCCTCTCACACTCCAAAGACGTACAGGCTTGTAAGTTAATTGGCTTGGTATAAATGTAAATTGTCACGAGTGTGTGTAGAATAGTGTTTGTGTGCGGGGATTGCAGGTCAGTGCGGACCGGTGGGCCGAAGGGCCTGTATCTCTACACTAAACTAAACTAAGTGTTCTATGCAGTGCCTGTTTAGCATAATTAGCAAACTCAGTAACTGAAATATTATTTTCAATGGCGAGTGTGAGGACAATTTCATGAATCACAGGTGACAATGTGAAGAATGATTTTTTAATGGCCAACCTCATAAGAAAGGTATAAATAATGAGTAGTAGTAGCAAGTATTATTATTCACTTTGAACTGCATTCCTTGCAACTCTATTTGACCACATTTAGAAATAAAATGGCAATCATTCTTAAGGCACTGAAAATAGAATCTCCTTTCCTTTGGTTCATCCCATCTCAACTTAAATGAGCGACTGAATTATTTTCATCATTAGACTTTAAGTTACAATCAGTTAAGTGATTAGTTTCTTGCTGGAACCCTGGAGAATTTATGGACTTCATTTTTAACCGAGATAGAATATATCCCATCGGTTCTTTATATACCACAATTGTTCAGCCTCCTTAGAGAAATAGCCTTGTAAAAATTTGCATACAATTTATTTTATTTTCACTGTATGTCTCTAATTGGGAGACAATGTGTTCAATAAGAAATGTTGTTTCAATTCAATTCAAGCATAACGGAATAAAATTATATCTAAATAACTAAATATCTAAAATCTCCTAACTGGGGGATACTGCGAAAAAGGACTGGAATACTTCTAAGTGTCAAGCCAGGCCTAATGTTTAACCTAGTGGATCATTTTAAAGTGAAAGTTCATACTGTTCAATCAGTAGATGCTGCCTGGCCTGCTGAGTTACTCCAGCACTTTTTGTCCTTTTGTGTATTAACCAGCATCTGCAGTTCTTTGTTTCTACATTTCGTCCGCTCCACTGTGAAATCTCTTCAAGGTATGTCTACTTTGGAGAAGTTCTCCTCTCAAAGGTTCAAAGGTTCAAAGGTTATGTTTATTGGTCACATACACCAATTGGTGTAGTGGAATGTTTCTTGCCAATGCAGCACATAAAAAAAAGAATACAGACATAACACTAATAAAGAGATTTTAAACATAAAAAACATCCCCCACAATGGTTCCCATTATGAGGGAAGGCACAATGTCCAGTCCCCATCCCCATGTCCTCCCATAGTCGGGCCTATTGAGGCCTCCGCAGTCGCCTTCACGGCGGCCCGATGTTCCAGGCCGTTCTTGCCGGGTGGTGGTGCTCCGGCGTCGGGAGAATCCTCTCAGCGGCTTGGGACACCTGGAACGGCCGCTTCCTTACCGGAGTTCGCGGCTTCCGAAGCCAACAAGGCCGCGCTGAATGGAGCTCCCCCACTGGCTCCTGATGTTGAAGTTCAGCGCCGCCGCCCGCAGCTGGCCGCTCCACAGACCCGCAGCTCCGCGATGTTTTTTGTCGGTGGTCTTCAGCTCACCGGAATTCCAGCGTGGCGACCCAGGCAAGGCATCGCCCGTTCTGCAATGGCGCTCCAGCGCTCCACCGCTCCACCGCTGCCGAAGCCGAGGCTCTAGGCGGTCTCCTCAGGAAACGCCGCTCCAGGCCCGCTGGTAGGTTGCGAGGACGGGTCGAAGGTGCAGCCTGGAGAAAAGCTGCCGCTCCGACCAGGTAGGGACCAGGAAAAGTAGTTTCCCCCTCCCCCCCTCCCCCCCCCCGTACAGTGAATTGTTTAAACAAAACACTTTAACTCACTAAAAATAAAGAAAAGAGTGAAAAACAAACAGCTGCAGGCTGGGCAGCCACACCATACAGGACGGCGCCCCCAATGGGAACGTTTCTTCTTTGAATCTGAAGAAGGGTCTCGACCTGAAACGTCACCTATCCATATTTTCCAGAGATGCTGCTTGACCCGCTGAGTTACTCCAGCATTTTATGTCCTTCAAGGAACTGCAGATGCTGGTTTACAAAAAAGGGTACAAAGTGCTGGCTAACTCAGCGGGTCAGGCAGCATCTTTGAAGAACCGTGGATTGGTGAAGTTTCGGGTCGGGATCCTTCTTTAGGGCTGAAACGTTACCTATCCATTTTCTCCAGGGATGCAGCCTAACCCGCTGGGTCGCTCTAGCACTTTGCGTCCGTTTTCGTAAAGCAGCATCCTGCAGTTCCACTTTTTCCCCCGACACAGTTTGAATTCAGTTGTCATTTCGTGTACTAACCAGCATCTGCATTTCTTCCTTTCCACAAAGTAATGTTCAAACAATCTATTGAAACCAATCACCTTCCATCAAGAATATCACAGGGCAGTGCATATGTGACAATAAATTGAGCTGGATTGAACTATTGAACCATCCATTGAATAAATGAATATCTCAGTTAAAGAACGTTTAACGTCAGGCTGATGTTAAGATTCATTGCCCTTTCTTTAATGCTGAAAAACTAAACTTTGATAAACTTTGATTCACTCCCAAATCTGTCAGCTATCTCCCCTTTACAGATGATTACCTTCTTCCTTAAGTTGCTCCTTTTACAACTGACCTATTTTACACAATCAACGTATTTCAGGTAATCAGAAGGTGCGGCAATTAACCTCCAAGCCAAGCGAGCGTAACATCACAACTCAATGGGTTGCCGTTGCTTAAAGGCATGGTTTTGAACCTGCGGTTCCCCCGCAAAGTCAGCCAAATTATTGTGAGGAGGTCAGAGAGTCTTCAGAGAGGTATCAGGATGTTTCAGTCCGCACCCTGACCACGAGGAAAGAGTTGATAGACCGCGAACCTATCTGCCGGCTCATCTAACTGAGAAAACACATGTAGCTCAAGGGAGTTAACCAGGAGAATAAAAACCTTCCTTCAGCTTTATCAATTAGAGCTTGTGCTTTTGCAGTAACAAAAAGAACTCAATTTGTAATTAAACTAATTAATTTATGTAAATGAGAACATTCTTTTAATTCAATAACTTCATTCCTAATGGATCTTCTTACATAAAGATTTGCAATTTTTGAATTGTGGACCTAATCTACATATTTTATTTTGACCATATTACCATAAATCATTAACACACTATCACTCGAAGCATAATAAATATGTCCATTGAGATTTGGAATGATAGACTTGTTTTGTGTGTATATAAGTCATAGGGGGTAGTCTACATTTCAAGTTGAGAGCTATGAGACAGAAAGTGCTTGAAATTGAAAGTGTGAGGACTCATCATTTGCTTTGGTTTCTCCTAGGGGGTAACAATTTTTGTTTAGAGATACAGCGTGGAAACAGGCCCTTCGGCCCACCGAGTCTGCACCGGCCAACGATCCCTGCACATTAACATTGTCCCACACACACTAGGGACAATTTACATTTGTACCAAGCCAATTAACCTACAAACCTGTACGTCTTTGGAGTGTGGGAGGATTACGGAGATCTCGGAGAAAACCCACACAGGTCACGGGAAGAACGTACAGAATCTGTACAGACAAGCACCCGTAGTCAGGATCGAACCCGGGTCTCATGCACCGTAAGGCAGTGGCTCTACCGCTGCGCCACCGTGCCGCCTTTAATTCTGGGTATGGTTCTGTGGCCTGGATAGAGTGGATGCGGAGAGGATGTTTCCATTAGTGGGAGAGTCCAGCACCAGAGGCCATAGCCTCAGAATAAAAGGATGTACCTTTAGATAGTAGGTGCAGAGAAATGTCATTAGTCAGTGGGTGGTGAATCTGTGTAATACATCTCCACGGACAGCTGTGGAGGCCAAGTCAATGGATATTTTTAAGGTGGACATTGATAGATTCTTGATTAGTATGGGTATCAAGGGTTATAGGGAGAAGGCAGGAGAATGTGGTTGTGGCCTCTGGCCATAGACTTTCCCACTAGTGGAAACATCCTCTCCACATCCACTCTATCCAGGCATATCACTATACATTAAGTTTCATTGAGGTGTCCCCTCATCCTTCTAAACTCTAGCAAGTACAGGTCCAGTGCCATCAAATGCCCAATCATTCCTGGGATCATTCTTGTAAATCTCCTCTGAACCCTCTCCAACACTCAAAGATCCTTCCTCAGATATGGAGGCCCAAACTGCTCCCAATACTCCAAATGTGGTCTGACCAGTGCCTCATAAAGCCTCAGCATTCCATCCATGTTTTTATATTTTAATGATATTCTAACTATATTGTATTCTCTAAAGTTCAGCTGTGTCATTTTCTGTGTGTACACATCAGGCAGCATTTCAATTGCACAAATTACAGGGTTTATGGGGAGAAGGCAGGATAATGGGGTTAGCACAGAGATAAAGAGCAGCCATGATTGAATGGCGGAGTATTCGTGAGGGGCCGAATGGCCCAATTCTGCTCCCGACCCAAAATATCACCGATGTTCTACAGGGATGCTGTGGGTAACCTGCTGAATTACTCCAGCACTTTGTGCCCATCAAATGTAAATGCTTGCCAGTAATTGATTTCTGATATATAACATATCCACATGTCACGGTACACAAACATTTTAAAGAGCACAATGTTTAAGTCTTTGAATTGCATTTATTATACAAATCCATCCCACATAACATATGAACCATGAAGACTATCATTTTGGAAGAAGACAGGTAAGCAGGTATGAAGGGCAGAAAAAATAATTGTAGGTCAATTTTATTGCTTAACTAATAGCTCAATGCAGGGACAATGTCGTGCCAGTAAACATATACCTGCGTGACACTGAGTTTTTGAATTTCTTTCAGTGATTTTGAATTTGCTTATATTGGTAGCTAATTAGGAAATGCCACTGGGCCGCACTTAGCTTACTCTCCTCATTTTTTTGTTCTGCCTCTCTGATTAGAATCGTCATAAGATTCGACGGTGGCACAGT
This sequence comes from Raja brachyura, assembly GCA_963514005.1. The sequence goes on from OY740796.1 coordinate 46,433,601, forward strand.
GGCGCAGCGGGAGAGTTGCTGCCTTACGGCGCTTGCAGCGCCACAGACCCGAGTTCGATCCTGACTACGGGTGCTGTCTGCACGGAGTTCGTACGCTCTCCCCGTGGCCTGCGTGGGCTTTCTCCGAGATCATCGGATTCCTCCCACACTCCAAAGACGTACAGGTTTGTCGGTTCATTGGCCTGGGGGTTGTATACTCCGTATGAGTGTAAATTGTCACCAGTTCGTGTAGGATGTGTTAATGTGCGGGGATCGCAAGGGTCGGTGCGGAATCTGTGGGCCGAAGGGCCTGTTTCTGAGTTTTATCTCTAAACTAAACTAAGATCCGACAGTACAGGAGAAATCTTTCATCCCTCCCTGCCTGGGGGTGTATAATTTAGTCCCACACCCCAGTCTTTTCCTCATTACACTTCAACAGCAGGCCCACTTGCCTTCTGAATCTCCCTACAGGACTTTGATTCCACTTTCCTTTTCAAGTGGTGTTCTCAATTTTAACAACCTATTATCATGCAGAAAAAATATTCTCCACATTTACTCCTTTATTCTGCTACTAATTATTTGAAATCTCTGCATTTGCTTACTGGGAAATCTGCCAGAGGAAGCAGTTTCTTCCTATTTGCTCTATAATGATGCATTATTTTGAATGAAATAAGAGTGGCATTTGTTTTGTTGGCATCAGACATGGACGATATTTCCCATTTCTAGGATATCACATTCAGAATATTCTCCTATCATAGTGTCAAAATATTATTATTGTCACGGAAAACAGCTGTCAAACCCCTTAGCATCCATTTTGTGAAGTAGAAACATAGAAACATAGAAAAATAGGTGCAGGAGTAGGCCATTCAGCCCTTCTAGCCTGCACCGCCATTCAATGTGATCATGGCTGATCATCCAACTCAGTATCCCGTACCTGCCTTCTCGCCATACCCCCTGATCCCTTTAGCCACAAGTGCCACATCTAACGCCCTCTTAAATATAGCCAATGAACTGGCCTCAACTACCTCTGTGGCAGAGAATTCCAGAGACTCACCACTCTCTGTGTAAAGAATGTTTTCCTCATCTCGGTCCTAAAGGAATTTCCCCTTATCCTTAGACTGTGACCCCTTGTTCTGGACTCCCCCAACATCGGGAACAATCTTCCAGCATCTAGCTTGTCCAACCCCTTAAGAATTTTGTAAGTTTCTATAAGATCCCCGCTCAATCTTCTAAATTCCAGCGAGTACAAGCCGAGTCTATCCAGTCTTTCCTCATATGAAAGTCCTGACATCCCAGGAATCAGTCTGGTGAATCTTCTCTGTACCCCCTCTATGGCAAGAATGTCTTTCCTCAGATTTGGAGACCAAATCTAAGGGGCAGTCACGGTGGCGCAGCGGTAGAGTTGCTGCCTTACACCGCTTGCTGCGTCGGAGACCCGGGTTCGATCTCGACTACGGGTGCTGTCTGCTCGGAGTTTGTACGTTCTCCCTGTGAGCACATAGATTCTCTCCGAAATCTATTTCCTCGCACACTCCAAAGGCATGCAGGTATGTAGGTAAATTGGCTTGGTAAATGTGAAAACTCTGCTGGAGGTAGACACAAAAAGCTGTAGTTGAGGACTGCCGGCGCCATATCAATGTCGCCAAAAGATTTTGAACATTTCAATATCCAGTGGAGACAAAAAAAATGTTGCGACACTTGAAAAAACACCGCGCGTCATACGTCATCACGCCACGTTACGCCGTGAATTTTCTGGTGACCTGATACGTCAGTCAATTATGCCGGAAGTCGCCGAAAAAAATCGCCAAGTGGGACAGGCCCTTAACTCAGCGGGACAGGCAGCATCTCTGGAGAGAAGGAATGGGTGACTTTTCAGGTCGAGACCGTTCTTCAGAGAGGTGCTGGATGTTGTTTTTACATCCACCTATTAAAATGCGCACCAATTGCTCCATGGGTTCTTACGGATTTTCTCTCCTTGGGATTGCAAATCTCCACCCTTGCAGAACAACATGGAATTCACTGCATAATATTCAGCCATTTGGCACCATCGGTCAGTGTTGTTAATGAACCAAGTCTGGAAGCTAAGCTGGGGAATTGTTGAGGTTGCAGGTGTTGCTCCTCACAGTGTCCAAATACACTGCCACTCGCCTGAATACTCTGAAGGGTCTTTCCTGAGATAAAGTTAATTATCAAAGTGCATTGAAGCAGAGACTGTGCTGAAATCTGTGAACATTTGAAGCTTCAGTGATGTGGACATTTGTTAGTTTAGTTTAGTTTTAAAGATACAGTGCAGAAACAGGTCCTTCAGCCACCGAATCCGCACCAGCCAGAGATAATGCACATTAACACTATCCTACACGCACTAGGGACAATATTTACATTTATGCCAAGCCAATTTTACTTCGGAGTCACGTGAGCGACTACGTGAAGACCCCGCAAGCACGCATGCATGACATATCGTCCAACGCATTGCGAAGCGACAGGCAGGTGGAGCGATGCTCCTCCAGCGTAAGTTTTAAAAACGGCCCGCAGGTAAGTACTTACCATTCCTGAGGTCGTTGTCGGCTCTGTTAAGTATTTCTCTTACAGAGCACACCAAGATGGAATCGAGGACGAAGTATAAACGAGCCGCTGCCAAACTAGCTGCCGAGGACCGCAAAGCGGGCAGCCAGCAGCGGTCGAGTTCTCCAGAGCTGCTGATACAAACCGCAGCCCCCAACGTCATGCCGCTACAGCCCGCAGGTGCTCCTTGGACTGGCGGCAAAACCACCCAGAAGTCGGGCTGGTCCGCTGACTCGGCTGGGTCCGGACTGGAGGACACCCTGCCAGCGGGAAGCGACAGTGGTCAATTATCCCGCATGGAGCGGATGGTGGAGCAATTGCTCCAACGTGACCTGCTACAGCAGGGGTATGGTCACAGTGGGTCTCCTCGCAGACCCACGGCAGCACCCTTTACAGGGCTGCCAAATGTCTCACCCTCCTCGCAGGGGAGCATTAGGAGTCAGAACTGGGCTGACTCTGAAGAGAGGAGTGTGGCTGAAGAAACACCAATGTTAGGGGTGCCAGAAGAGGAGCTACTGGGCATGGCATCAAAATTAACGATGTCTACCCACAAAGGGCTGCCGTTGCAGCCAAAGTTGGCAGCCAGTATAAACTACATGGCAACGAATCAACTTCAGGAACAGGCCATTAATGACACCGCAGCCAAATACCTAGCTCCTGAGAATTGTGTCTCCCTCAACGTGCCTGCAGTCAACAACCCCATCTGGGGTAACATGAGCCCTGGCATTAGAAGCTAGAATGTAAAACTCCAAAAAATCCTAAAACTACTGGCTTCTGGGATTACGACCGTTACCAGGTCAGTGGATGGAGTGGAGATGCCGGAAGAGCTACAGGATGCCCTGGCACTCCTCTGTAACACTCAGTTTGTGATCAACTGTGACAGAAAGTGTGTCATCCGGCCTGCACTGAACCCCAAGTTTGCGGGGTTGTGCAGACCCAGCAGTGCATAGCTGCCTACACTACTATTTGGGGACAACCTACCTAAGCAGGTAAAAGACCTCGATGAAGAGGCAAAGGCAATAGGCATGATAAAAGTGCCAGCTGCCACCAAGTCCTCGTACCTGCGGCGGCAGCACCCCTATGCATCCACCAGCAGACCACGCTACCACAGCGACAGAACACCTGCTGGTGAAAGCTCGAAGGCCGTCCAACCTGCCCAATGGTCTTTTTTAGACCATCCCCCCTCACGACCTTCCTGGAAGATGCACCACCCCCACACCACAGCGCCTCCATCTCCCAGGAAACAAGGACAGAGGAAACCAACGCAGCACCGCCGGTAACCATGGAGGTAGGTGGGTCTGGTTGCCTCAGGAACATCGCATGTTTAACTTCTTCACGGGTTGGGGGACGGTTGCACTTGTTTCGGGATGCATGGAGATGAAGTTATAGAACTTCTGATCCTTTCATACTGCAAAGTATTCAGGGATACAAAATTGAATTTGTTCACAAACTTCCCATTTCTGTTCAGCATACACCTAGTCAAAAGTTTGGACTTTCACAGAAAGAAAAGACAGAAGGTCATGCTGAACTCTTAAGACTACATACAAAAGGGGTAATTGAGAAAACCAAAAGTGAGTCGAACATATCGAACATCTTTACCAAAAGTAAAAAAGATGGCGGATGCCGCATCATTATTGATTTGACACAACTGAATACTTTTGTGCAGTACGCCCACTTCAAAATGGAAACTTTTGTTCCTGCGAAACAACTAGATTCCAAGAGATACTTCATGGCATGCATTGATCTAAAAGATGCATACTATTCAGCACCAATAGACAAAGATCATCGCAGATATTTGAAATTTGCCTGGATGGGGCAGCTCTGGCAGTATAAAGCGCTGCCTAATGGATTAACACCAGCACCCAGACTGTTTACCAAATTATTGAAACCAGCTTTAGCGTGTCTCAGAAAGCAAAAACATATTGTCATGGCATACCACGATGACATTTTAATTGTGGGGAAAACCTTAGAGTTGGCCAAATTGGCTGTCTCAGACACTGAGCTCTTATTTCAAAAACTGGGGTTTATCATCCATCCAGACGAATCCAAATGAATGCCTTCTACCACTATGGACTATTTGGGATTCACGATTGACTCTGTTCATATGTCTGTCACTTTGCCACCGAACAAAGCATCAGACTTGATAGAAGCATGTAACAGCCTTGCTGGCATCTGTAAACCATCTAATCGGCAAGTAGCCAGGGTAATTGGGAAGCTTGTGGCTGCCTTTCCAGCCACACAATTTGGGCCTTTGCATTACCAAAACCTACAAAGAGCAAAAATTGCAGCACTCAAACACCATGCTGGCCATTTTTACAGGCCAATGCAATTACCAGGGAAAGCAAAATTGGAATTACAATGGTGGATAGACAATGCTCGAAATTGCTCCAATCCCATTACAATCACAAACCCCTCGGTTATACTACAAACTGACGCCAGCGCTCAAAGCTGGGGAGCAACTAATACCACCTCCAGTTGCTGTGGTAGATGGAATGCACATGAATTAACCTTACTCCCGACACTGGGAATTAATCATCTAGAAATGCTGGGAGCATTTCATGGACTCCTGGCTTACTGTTCAGACATGCACCATCTGCATGTACGCCTACAAATTGATAATACCACCGTGGTGGCTTACACCAATCATATGGGTGGAATTAAGTCGATATCTTGTGATGAATTGGTTAATACAGTCTGGCACTGGTGCTTAGAAAGGAACATTTGGATATCAGCCACTTACCTTCCGGGTAAGCTAAATACAGTGGCGGACACCAGGTCACGCAAGTTTAATGACAACACCGAATGGATGTTGGACCACAAAGTGTTTGCCGATATTGTAGATTGCTATGGAACAACAGATATCGACCTTTTTGCATCCATACTCAATCACCAAATACTAACATATGTTGCATGGGAACCAGACCCTGGGGCAGTAGCGATGGACGCTTTCTCTCTGCACTGGGGGGGAATGGTTTTTCCATGCATTTCCCCTCTTCTGCCTCATTAGTCGGGTCTTGCAGAAAATTCAACAAGACTCCGCATTGGGTATTCTGGTTGTACCCGACTGGTCTACTCAGCCATGGTTCCCTGTGGTACTGGTTGTGGCCTCAGAACCATGCATCCCAATACCCAAACGTCCGAGTTTACTGGTACATACTGTGACGGGGAGAGTCACCTGTGCCATGACCGGATGAAACTATTGGTTTGCAGGTTTGAAAAGGCCACTCCTGGATTTTGGACTTGTGGACCAAACAATGAATATCATCACGGCATCGTACAGGGAGTCCACCAGGAAACAATACGTCACTTACGTCAAGAAATGGGAGGTGTTTTGTACCAAGACACCATTACGGAAGTGCTGGAGTTTCTGTTAGCCTTCATCTGAATACCCCCAGGCCTAGATATTCCCAGACCTGGGATATTGGCATTGTGTTAACCATGCTCCGAGGGTGGGCACCAGTAACGTCTCTTTCCCTAGCCAAATTGATCTACAAAATTGTAATGGTGATGGCACTCGTGACGGCGCAATGGGTCAAGTCCCTACACAAGCTAAGTATGGACGCCATGGTTATAACCAACAATAAGGTAACTTTCTTCATTCAGGGGTTACTCAAACAAAACAGGCCTGGATCATCTGGCTGCAAGTTGGATGTCCTGGCTTACCCCGTAGACAGCTGCCTATGCATAGTGACCCACCTTTTACACTACATGGAGGTCACCAAGTGTTGCAGGGGCACGGAAAGGGCTCTGCTTATAAGTCACAAACATCCTCATCACAGAGTCACCGTGCAAACTATTTCAAGATGGCTAAGGGTGGTTTTGGATGCAGCAGGGGTGGACACTGACGTTTTCAAATCTCACTCCACCAGGGCTGCATCTACATCGGCAGCAAGGATGATGGAAGTTCCTATGGACCACATCCTTGCAACGCGGGTTGGGCTAATGAGAAAACCTTTCAGCGGTTCTATGATAAACCCGTGGCCGCGCCTGAGACATTTGCAGACACAATATTAAGTTCTGTATTATAATTTCCCCAAAGTAGGGGTATTATTATTGTTATTTGTTAAATAAATACCCTCTTGTTTTTCAGAACAGTTTCATGTCTGAAATACATTAATATATTATGGCAGTGTGTGAGCATGGACTCGTTCCAGGGCATGAAATCACAGAGCTTTGAAATCTTCACATAGTCACTCACGTGACTCCAAAGTAAAATAGTAAGATTAAATGAGAATTTACAAGTTTGAAGTTTGATCTTTATTTTATGAGGAGTTACGATGAGGGATTACGTGCCCTCCGCTCCCAAACCCTCTATTATAAAGGTCAACTGTTATGCTGGTTCTCTTACCTTACTATCTTAGTCAACTCTGTCATCTGTGATTTCACACCGCTGCTTTGAAGAATGTCGTGCATGCGTGCTGGCGGGGTCTTCACGTAATCCCTCATCGTAACTCCTCATAAAATAAAGATCAAACTTCAAACTGATAAGTTATCATTTACTCTTACTATTAATTTACAAACCTGTATGTCTTCAGAGTGTGGGTGAAACTGAAGTTCTCTGAGAAAACCCACACAGGTCATGGGGAGAACATACAAACTCCGTACAGACAGCACCCATAGTCAGGATCGAACCTGGGTTTCCGGCTCTGCAAGCACTGTAAAGGGCCTGTCCCACCAGCATGCAACTCTATGCGATTAGCGCGACCTAACGTGGTCGCTTGAGCCGTCCGGCGTCGCGGGGCCGGTCCCACTTCGATCACCGGAGCTGTGCGGAATTGTGCGGAGTTCGTCCCGAGTTCGTCCCGACATCGCACGGGGCTCCGAAAAACCGACTATGTCCAAAAATCCCGCGCGGCAACGGCTTGTCGGCTCGCAGTCGCCTCGACATTTACTAACCGCCCGGACATCGTGCCTCCGTGAACCTATTTGTAAGTGCCTCCATGACCCTCTATGTGTGTGGCTCCGTGGCCCTGTGTGTGTGTGTTTGCCTCAGTGCCCCTCTCTGTGTGCCCCTCTAAGTCCTGGCGAACTTACCTTGGACTTTCTTCAAGTTCGCCTCGCTTTGCGCCGCATTGCGCCACTCACCCAACCTCCGCGCGGCCCCTGCTGCCGGTTTAGTTGCGCTTGCCGCATGCAGGCGCATGCTGGTGGGAACGGCCCTGTACAGGGGATCACCCGACCTCCGCGCGGTCCCAGCTTCTAGTTTGATCGCGTTCATCGCATCGAGTTGCCTGCTGGTGGGACAGGCCCTTAAGGCAGCAACTCTACCGCAGCGTCATAGTGCCGCCCCATTTATTATATTAGCTGAAAATCCACATATGGAAGCCTTCACACTTTCATTCAACATGCTCACCACGTTTCAGCCAAGTCTGTTAGCTCAGGGTGAACCTGTTAGGCCAGAAATACCTCAGAGTTGTTTCAGAATATGTCTGCTTGTGAATAGATTTGTAAATATAGCTACGTACCTGAGTAAAAATATGTCTGTCTGTCCCAAATAAGTTATTTGTGACTTTGCAATGATACGTAGTGTTAGTGACAGGACCTTTCTATTGTTTACATCCTCAGTTTGACTTCTATTCAGTAGCCTCACACCTAGAAGTCAAACTGAGAAAACATTTTCTTTCTGGGTCCGAACATTTATTTCAAACATACATTTCAATCGTAAAACATACACAGGAAAAACAATACAGAGTACAGGCATTTCTTTATATTCTACTCTATTCTACTCCACTCGACCCCACCCCGCGCCTCTCCTCTCGTCTCCCCTCCTCTCCTCTCCACTCCTCTCCTCTCCAGGGGCCACAGTTTAAGAATAAGGGGTAAGCCGTTTAGAATGGAGATGAGGAAACACTTTTTCACACAGAGAGTTGTGAGTCAGTGGAATTCTCTGCCTCAGAGGCCGGTTCTCTGGATACTTTCAAGAGAGAGTTAGATTGGGCTCTTAAAGACAGCTGAGTCAGGGGATATGGGCAGAAGGCAGGAACGGGGTACTGATTGGGGATGATCAGCTATGATCACATTGAATGGCGGTGTAGGCCGAATGGCCCGCTCCTGTGCCTATTGTCTATTCTCCTCTTCTCTTCTCTCCACCCTAATATATACCATTCACAATGCACTAATATTACTCACGTGGCCCCTCCGCGCCATTGAGTGTCTGAGAGGCTGTTATGCAGACCCAACCCCTCAATATGCGTTAGGCAGGAGGACCTTAGCTTTTTGTCACTTGTCGTGGGGGAGGGTCAGTGGGCAGTAGCATTGTCCATTGTACATTATCGTCATGAGTGTCCATCCCATATAAAGCCTTTGAGTTGGCTGCTCTCAACGCCAACATGTCCCTTTAGACATACTCCTTCAGCTTGGAAATACCCCGTCAAAATCGTTCCATTATTACCGCCCACAGAAGGGTCTCGACCCGAAACGTCACACATTCCTTCTCTCCCGAGATGCTGATTGTCCCGCTGAGTTACTCTAGCATTTTGTGTCTATCTTAGAAACATAGAAATATAGAAAATAGGTGCAGGAGTAGGCTATTTGGCCATAATCATGGCTGATCATCCAGAATCAGTACCCCACTCCGTTCCTGCTTTTTCCACATATCCCTTGATTCCGTTAGCCCTAAAAGCTAAGTCTAACTCTCCCTTGAAAACATCCAGTGAATTGGCCTCCACTGTGAATTCCACAGATTCACAACTCTGTGGGTGAAAAAGTTGTTCCTCATCTCAGTCCTAAATGGACTACCCCCTATTCTTAAATTGTGACCCCTGGTTCTGGACTCCCCCAACATCGGGAACATTTTTCCTGCATCTGGCCTGTCCAATCCCTTAATAACTTTATATGTTTCAATAAGATCCCCTCTCATCCTAAATTCCAGTGAATATAAGCCCAGTTGATCCATTCTTTCATCATATGTCAGTCCTGCCATCATGGGAATTAACCTGGTGAACCTAGGCTGCACTCCTTAAATAGCAAGAACGTCCTTCCTCAAACTAGGAGACCAAAGCAGCACACAATACTCCAAGTGCAGTCTCACCTGGTCATTTACTGACACCTGGTTGCATTGGAAGACCAAATCGGTCTGGGTAGAACAAGGTTCATCTCTCACCGAACTGATGGTGATTCAGCAGCACTCATTGTTCATCCCGATATACATTGAAACAGCACGGAGATCAGAGTATAGGAGCCATTCCTGCTTAGGCTAGATACTGTTACCATATTTTATTATTTAGATAAATATTCAGGGCAGTACAGTGGCACAGCAGTAGAGTTGCGTCCACAATGCACCAGAGTCCTGGGATCGATCTTGACCATGGATGGTGTCTGTACGGAGTTTGTACATTCTCCCCGTGACCATGTGGGTTTTCTCCGGGTGCTCTGGTTTTCTCCCACACTCCAAAGCCAAACAGGTTTTCCAGTTAATTGGCTTCCTCTTATATTTAATGTCCAGACCAGTGACAATAATAAACAAAACTAAAATTAAATATACCTTCTTAACCACTTTTCGACTCAGAAGTCGAATGTGAGCCAAAGCTGTTATATTACTATAGATAACATTAATCTGTCATATACATGTTCCAAATCATCAGGCCATTATAGAGTCACAGCGTGGAAACAGACCCTTTTGCCCAACCTACCCTCACTGGCCAACATGTCCCATCTACACTAGTCCCACCTGCCTGCGTTTAGCCCATATCCTTCTAAACCTGTTTTATCCATGTTCCTGTCTAAATATTTCCGAAACTTTGCGATAGTATCAGCATCAAGTACCTCCCCTGGCAACTCGATCCATACACCTGTCACCCTATGTGTAAAGAAGCTACCCCTCAGGTTCCTATTAAATATTTTCCCCCTCACCTTAAACCTATGTCCTCTGGTTCTTGATTCCCCTACTGTGGGCAAGAGACTCTGGGTATTTACCCAATCTATTCCTCTCATGATTGTGTACACATCTATGATATCACTCCTCCTCCTGCACTCCAGGGGATAGAGTCCCAGCCTGCTCTCCTCTTCCGAAGGCTCAGGCCCTTGAGTACCGGCAACATCCTCGTTAATCTTCTCTGAACCATTTCTAGCTTGACAACATCTTTCCTAAAACATGGTGCCCAAAACTGAACACAATACTTAGCAATGTTACAACATTTTGAGATTTAAACAATCAAGTCTGCAATTTATCCCATCAGATAAAGCATAAAAAGAAGTTTAATTTGACACCTAATTTACTTTCATATCTCAGTATTAAAAAGGTTATGGCCATTTTCATACTCGGAAATTAGCATCTTGTTCCCTATTGCTTTTCCATTGACTTCTCAAAAGCTGTGATCGAGGACAGTCAAAAGCCCATAACTTTCTTAAAAATTAAGAGAACTGAATGACATTTTCAATTATTATGGATTGAAGCATTCTGAAACAATTATGAAACAATCTTACTTGGATGACCCGAAATTAAAGCATATAATTAGTTAGTTACCTAATTGTAGCTAATTACAAAATTCAATTACTAGATCTAAACATCTATCCATTTCTTTAAAAAAGGTAACATTTTCAAAAAGCCTAAGTGTCCAAATAACATTCACACAAGAATTCACAATATAACATGATTTTTAAATCTCATTATCATGAATTTATAGGCCAAATGGAAGGAATTTAGTGTTTAATTCCCGTAAATTAATGGCCATTTAAATCATCTTGCGGGTGAGATTTTGCGGAACACGATCGTTTGGAACGTTGCGGTTGTGGTGAATTTTCCTCCCATATCGGCAGGAAAAACACTGCCGGTTCGTATATTTACATAATCACATTTTGCCGATTAAATTTTGATTAAAGTCATCCTAAGGGAAGCAAGTTTATATGTAAAATAGACGACTTACCTTATGTTCTGTCCCGTACGTGAGATCCGTCTCGTTGTCGCCGTTGACGGCGTTTATTTTACTCCAGCAATTAAATTGTCCCGCGGATTTTTTAAAAAACTTACAAGAACGCAAGTCGGAATGATTTTTCAGCATCAGGTAGTAGCCCGAGAAAATACAACTTGGACAGGCAGGAGAAAACGGCATTTTAATCCTGCCCCCCCTCAAAGGTGCCAAAGTCGCGCATACGGCCAGTGACAGAGCTGCAGCTCCGCTGAAGGTAAGTTTTGTAACATACCTACAATACTCTAAATGTGGCCTCACCAACATCTTATATAACTAAAACATTACCTCCCAATTCTTGCATTAACTCCTTTTAGCTTAGATGCTGGTAGATTTATTTTCATACTACCTTTCTCACTGCCGCTCCCTGTCTCTTTTTCAAGCTGCCAATATTAAAGCATCAGTAATTTGAAGACAAAATGTAATGTGTGAGGTAAAGATTGGAAGAATCCTGAAGATGTCTCAGAAGAGGAAAGGCGAAGAGGTGCTTAAAAAAAAAGGGCGGCACGGTGGTGTAGCGGTAGAGCTACTGCCTTACAGCGCCAGAGATCCGGGTTCGATCCCAACTACGGGTGCTTGTCTGTACGGAGTTTGTACGTTCTCCCCGAGACCTGCGTGGGTTTTCTCAGAGATCATTGGTTTCCTGCCACACTCCAAAGATATACAGGTTTGTGGGTTAATTGGGTTTGTATAAATGTATAATGTGGTAGTGTTAATGTGTGGGGATCGCTGGTCGGCGCGGACTCACCGGGCCAAAGGGCCTGTTTCTGCGCTGTGTGCCTCTAAACTAAACTAAACTAAACTAAAGAGAAAAACATACACATTTGCTGTCAGCAATGTTTGTGCAAAGTATTTTAGACGTCCCATGCAGGCAGCAGAAATATATTTTCTAAACTGATCCTGCACACAATGTCAAATAGGTCATCTAGGCTTTAGAGGCAATGGAAGGGGACTATTGGAGATGACAAAACATCATAAATCTAGATCAAATATATCCAATGGTGAGGGCAAGTTCAAGCAAGTGACAAAATCACCTTCTGTTCCATTGTTCCGGAGAAAAACTTTCAGTTGCCTTCAATTGAATTGTGCATTTTATAAAAAAATCTCTGTTCCACTGAATAACTCCATCTGCGTCTCCTACCAATTCCTTTGCAAGATTTTCCCCCTTTGTTCCCTCGTTACCAGAGGACCTTCGCCCACCTCTGCGCCAGTTGCCCTTAATGTATATTTGTCTGTGGAATGCTTTCCGCAGCACGATCTTCTACCCGTCGTTTGTAACTTTGAGGAAGTGCAGTTATTTTCCGACAGGATTCATCTGCCAAGATGCCACGGAGGATTTCCTCTGTTATGCCGAGGCTGTGCCAGCTCCCTGGGTCAGAAGGAATGGGCGCGATTGGAACTCTGCCACCTTCCGCACCTGCGCTGGCACGGGGAAGAGCGCTGCCCTGGCTGAGCTCCGTGATCATCAGTCAAAGACTGCAGCTTGGCAGCAGCTCTCTGCAGGCTTCCCGCAGCTCTGGTGTAGCAATGGCAGATGTAGCAGAGTTTTCCCATCCCTAGCGCAGGCAGCCGTACCCTTCCTTCACGTGCCTTTGATCACCCATGTTCACATTGAATGGCGGTGCTGGCTCGAAGGGCCGAATGGCCTTCTCCTGCACATTGTCTATTGTCTTTCAACAATTTCATTCGCTACGACACGATACGATAGAACTTTATTTATCCCAGGAGGGAAATGTTTCTGCCCACAGACATAAAAACACAAGATAGAAACATAGAGAGTAGGTGCAGGAGTGAGCCATTCAGCCCTTCGAGCCAGCACCGCCATTCAATATGATCATGGCTGATCAGCCAGAATCAGTACCCTGTTCCTCCTTTCTCCCCATAGCCCTTGATTCCGTTAGCCCTAAGAGCTAAATCTAACTCTCTCTTGAACACATCTCTTGAAACTTAAAATTAAAGTGACGAGTGGAAAGGATTGGGAATGTGCAAAGATTGGGGGTTGGGGGGGGGAGGGTGGAGGGGTAGAAGGGGGAGGGGAGTCAGTCTACCCCATGACAGAAGGGGGAGGAGTTGTACAGTTTGATAGCCACAGGGAAGAAGGATCTCCTGTGGTGTTCTGTGGTGCATCTTGGTGGAACCAGTCTGTTGCTGAAGGTGCTCCTCAGGTTGACCAGTATATCATGGAGGGGGTGAGCTGTATTGTCCAGGATGCTCCTTTCATCTGGCCTTTTTAGAGTCATACAGCACGTAAACAGGCCCTTCAGCCCAACTTAGGTTAACATATGACGAGCGTTTGACGGCACTGGGCTTGTACAGTTTAGAAGAATGAGGGGGGGCCTCACTTTCCAAATAGTGTAAGGTCTGGATAGAATGATGTGGAGAGGAGGTTTCCACAAGTGGGAGAGTCTAGGATCAGAGGCCAGAATGTCAGTGTAAAATGATGTACCTTTAGAAAGGAGATGAGGGGGAATTTTGTTAGTAAGAGAGCGGTGAATCTGTGGATTTAATTGCCACAGAAGGCTGTGGAGGCCAAGTCATAGGATATTTTAAGGTGAAGATTGGTAGGTTTTTGATTAGTATGGGTGTCAGGGGTTATGGGGAGAAGGCAGGAGACATTTAAGAGATACAGGCCGCACAGACCAGCGATTCCCGCACATTAACACTACCCTACACACCAGGGACAATTTCACACTCATAGCAAGGCCAATTTACCTACATGCCTGCACATCTTTAGAGTGTAGGAAGAAATCGAAGATCTCGGAGAAAACACACGCTGTCACGGGGAGAACGTACAAACTCCGTACAGACAGCACCCGTAGTCAGGATCGAACCTGGGTCTCCGGTGCTGCAAGCGCTGTAAGGCAGCAACTCTACCGCTGCACCACCGTGCCGCCCTAATTCGCTTCCGTAAAATTGTAATTTGTCCCTAGTGTGTAGGATCGTGCCAGCGTACGGGGTGATCGCAGGTCGGTGTGGACTCGTTGGGCCAAAGGGCCTGTTTCCAGGCTGTAACTCCAAAGTCTATATAATTGTCATAAACATCAAATGAATCTTATTGCTTATTTCATATTTTATAAATCATGAAATGAAGAAGGGTTTACTGGTGATGCTTCAGTTTACTTTGCATCGGGAAGATTTCCGATGGAAATCAAGAAAAGTAGAGGTCGATAAAACTTTTAGTCTCTTCAATAACTTTATCTCATCAATGGCCGACACATACAGTTGAAATAAAAACCAAGGTTGATCTCTAGTGGCTGAAAATTGGCACTGCACAAGCATGAATATGTCTTCACTTTAGTTTTAGTTTAGTTTAGAGATACAGCGCGGAAACAGGCCCTTCGGCCCACCGAGTCCGCGCCGACCAGCGATCCCCACACATTAGCACTACTCTACACACACTAGGGGCAATTTATACATACACCAAGCCAATTAGCCTACATACCTTTGGAGTGTGGGAGGAAAGCGAAGATCTCGGAGACAACCCACACGGTAAAGGGGAGAACGTACAAACTCCGAACAGCCAGCCCCCGTAGTTGGGATCGAACCCGGGTCTCCGGCACTGCAAGAGCTGTAAGGCAGCAACTCTACCACTGCGCCGCCCTAATAACCATGATTTTCATGATCAACTGGACACTTGGGTAAGTGTGAGTACCATGTGGAATATCTTCTGTGTGTGGAAAATTATAATAGAGTGGCAGAGCCATGCAGCACGGAGACAGGCCTTTCAGCCCAACTCACTCATACCGACAAAGGTGCCTTGCTAAACTAGTCCTGCTTGCCTACATTTGGCCCAAATCCCGCCAACATTTTCCTATCCATGAACCTGTCTAAATATATTCTGGACATTGTAATTATATCCATCTCGTCAGCATCAGTTTCAGTTCAGTTCATTGTCACGTGTATCGAGGTACAGTGAAAAGCTTTTGTTGCGTGCTAATATAGTCAGCAGAGGTTTGTAGGTTAATTGGCTTTGGTAAATTGTAAATTGCCCCTAGTGTGTAGGACAGTGTGAATGTGTGGGGTGGTTGCTGGGCAGCGCAGACTCGGTGGGCCGAAGGGCCTGTTTCCACACTGTATATCCAAAACTAAAACCTATTTAAGTTAGTAGTGTCACAAGAGTCTTGCGGCATGGAAACAGACCCTGCGGCCCGACTTGCCCATGCCGACCAAGGTGTCCCATCTGTAATAGGGATCAAATCTCTTGACTCATGCATTAGAGAACTTCCAGAAGAGCTCTGGTTTATTTGAAGATCAGCACAATTTAACACTGCACAATCCACACTTCTTGTATCCTTCTGTCTTTTCATCTCTGGCCATTGCCCAACCCTTGCCTGTGTCCACCTATAACTAACCACACTTTGTCCTGTCTCTCCTCCTTTCCAGCTTCCTAACCCTATCCCCACCACAATCTGTCTGAAGAAGGGTCCCGACCTGAAACATCACCTGTCCATTTTCTCTAGAGATGCTACCTGACCTGTTTAGTTCTTCCGGCACTTTGTGTCATTTTTTGTAAAGCAGCATTTGCAGTTCATTGTCCATCATTTAATCCTGCATGTGCTTTTTTTAATTTAACAAAAAACGAGGATGCAATGCTGAAAAAAATGTTGAAAACATTTAGTAAATACTCAGCAGTCCACAAAGTGAACAAATGACTTTCAAGTTTGCAATTTCTTCATTGGAATGGGAGGAACAACATCACATGACAAATAAAGCAGAAATAATCTATTGCAAGTTTTCAGTATTTTTGATTTTTCTCGACTTATTTTGCTTCTACACTTCATACTGGCAATGGAAACCAAGCAACATAATCAAATACCTTTCTCAACCTGGCCATTCCTTCCTCTCCCCGTTTCCATCAGACAGGAGTTACAGAAGCCTCGAAGCATGCACCATCGGTCTAAGGAACAGTTCCTTCCCCTATCACATTTCTCAACAGTCCTTCCATAAGCTCGGGTACCATCCCAATTCCCAAACCTACCTCACTGTGGACATTGAATGTTTTCTCTGAAACTTTGCGTTACTATGCTGTGAACTATATTCTATGCACTCTGTCTTTCTTTTCGCTCCATCTATGGTACAGTTCAGTTCAGTTCAGTTTATTGTCACGTGTACCGAGGTTTCGTTCTAGCCAGTCAGCAGAAAGACAATACGTGATTACAATCGAGCCATTTGCAGTGCCCAGACACATGACAAGGGAATAATGTTTAGTGCAAGGTAAAGCCAGCAACGTCCGATTAAGGATAGTCCGAGGGTCACCAATGAGGTAGATAGTAGTTCAGGCTGCTTTCTGGTTGTGATAGGATGATTCAGCTGCCTGATGATAGCTGGGGAGAAACTGGCCCTGAATCTGGAGGTGTGCGTTTTCACACTTCTGTGCCTTTTTGACTGACCATGTGAAAGATGGATTGGCCAGGGCGTGAATGATCTTTGATTATGCTGCTGGCCTTGGCGAGGCAGCGTGGGGCAGGAACGGAGTCAATGGAAGGGAGGTTGGTTTGGGCTGCGTCCACAATTTGCTGCAATTTCCTGCGGTCTTGGGTGGAGCTGTTCCAAAACCAAGCTGTGATGCATCCTGATACCCAGTCCCGGTACTTGAGTTTGGCTTGATTATATTCATGCACAATATTATCTGAATTGACTGGACAAAGTATTTCACTGTACCTCGGTAATGGTGTCGAAAATAAACATGAATCTAAACTGACTCTCTCTTTTTGGTGAAAGAAAGCTGGGGAATATTGCAACGTAAACTCATATCTTCAACCACTTTGTACAACCAGACAGGCCATGAGCAAATCAAAGAACAAGCACCAAAGAGATAAGATAGAAAGAAAGACAGTGGACATAACAAGAGGCAGATAGAGGAGCAGCAAGCCTTAAACAGGGACCAAAAATAGGAAATTAAAATGAAAAATCCATAAATACTTTAGAGAATTGAATTAAATACAAATAATACAGAAAGTTAGAAAATACTAATATTGTTTGTACCAAAGACAGTTAGAATATCTTTGTACGATTAGTTTAGTTTTCGCTTGCAGCGCAAAAACAGGCCCTTCATCCCACCGAGTCTACGCTTGCCAGTAAACCCCGCACACTAACATTATCCTACACACACTCGGGACCATTTACAGTTTATACCAAGCCAATTAACCTACAAACCAGTACGTCTTTGGAATGTGGGAGGAAACCGAAGATCTCGAAGTAAACCCACGCAGATCACGGGGAGAGCATGCAAAGTTCGTACAGACAACACCCGTGGCCAGGATGGTACCCAGGTCTCTGGCGCTGTAAGGCAGTAGCTCTACCGCTGTGCCCTGTATTACTTCTTTTCTCGATTTTTTCTCTTTTGTAATAGGCTTTTTATTTTGTATGACCGAATGGGTGGTATATGGAGGAAAGATCAGCAGATGCTGGTTTATACCAAAGTAAAGGCCATTTTTCCAGAGATGCTGCCTGACCCGCTGAGTTACTCCAGCATTTTGTGATTAACATGGGTGAAATATGGATTTGGGCCTCACTCAGTAAGTTCGATAGTCAGCCATCAGGAGTTATGTGCAACCGATCCATGCTAACTTAGTGGGCTGCTTTTATTCCTTTATATGGTGGGGCCCATACAACTGCCTGCCTTGGCAGCAGTGTGTGAGATCAAAACTCAACTGTGTGGACAATTAGGGGCATACAACCTGTATCTCATTACGCTGTAGTCACAAGGAACTGCAGGTGCTGGAATCTTGCATTAAACGCAAAGTGCTGGAGTAACTCGCCGGGTGTCAAGCAGCATTTGATGAGTGCAGGTGTCAGGGTTTATGGGGAGAAGGCAGGAGAATGGGGTTAGGAGGGAAAGATAGATCAGCCATGATTGAATGGCAGAGTAGACTTGATGGGCCAAATGGCCTAATTCTGCTCCTATCACTTATGACCCTATGATCTCCGAAGGACAGGGATAGGTGATATTTTAGGTCAGGGCCCTTCTTCAGGCAGTGGTTGTTGCTGCGTTAGGCTGGACCAACGATCCAGAGACAAAATCTAATTTCTCCCCTGCCAACTGGGGAAGAAGGGTCTCAACCCGAAACGTCACCTATCCTTGTTCTCCAGAGATGCTGCTTGACCCGCTGAGTTACTCCAGCATTTTGTGTCTTCATTGTTGGGTGTCTGTTTTATTTAACATCACTTCAGCTCCTGAAAAATAAATTGAAATATGCATCAATTTACCTTTTGTATCAACCAGTCGATAAAACCAGATTCTTTATGGACCCATTAGTTTATTTTACAAGTCATGAACGTGATATTAACAATGCACTATTTCCCAGCTAATTCCATCCATACAATTTGAGGCTGTAAATAAATTCTATCACACGTTTCGTAGATTATTAATCATCGCATAATTTTGGCATAATTTCCCTATTTATAGCTGTTTCTTTTATAACAAGGAGATCAAATAGAATTATTTCCTGGCGCAATTAAATTGATGCTGCTTGCCCAGTTAAGTGTTGTAGTTTAGTTTAGAGATACATCGCGGAAACAGGCCCTTCGGCCCACCTAGTCCGCGCCGACCAGCGATCCCCGCACACTAACACCATCCTACACACACTAGGGACAATTTGTTTTTTACATTTATACCGAAGCCAATTAACCTACAAACCTGTACGTCTTTGGAATGTGGGAGGAAACCGGAGATCTCGGAGAAAACCCACGCAGGTCACGGGGGAGAACGTACAAACTCCGTACAGACAAGCGCCCGTAGTCTGAATCGAACCCAGGTCTCTGCCGCTGTAAGGCAGCAGCTCTACCGCTGCGCCACCGTGATCTTTTACAAGGATCTCGGACAAAGTTGAGGATGTTGTTGGGAAGTGCGCTGCTCCGTATTTCACAGTAATTCTGCCATAGTGTCTGCAATCCCCTTATTAGAGCTCTGTGCTGGACTCTTCGACTCAGCAGCAGTGCGGTTTTGAGCAGACAAGTCGTGCCTATATGACATATTGAAGTAATAAACCTCTATTCCAAAGGGAAGCTGTTGCAGCTCCAATTAAGTACCACTGGTGCGACAATAATGTGGATGCCAGTTGTCACGGTGCAGGGATATATCTTCCAGGCCTATGTCAAAGTACCTTCCTTTTCCCCGTGGAAAGAAATAGCAAGGTCATTACAGAGTACGCACAATTGCCTCATCTTTAAAAATTAGCTGAGTTGCCTGGTGCCCACTGACATCTGCTACTTGGTTCCACAACTGGTCATGCATTTGCACCACTCATTTCACAGAGAAACAGTGCATGAGAGAAAACTCAGTCAGGTTGCCGCTGGCGGGAATTGTAGTTTCAGGCAAAGTGAATATGCAAGTTTTCACAACAAACAAAACTGATTTTGAGACCACGGGTTATTGTGGAGTGTTCTCTGGGATGAAGGCGAGACCTTTCTTGCAACAAAATGTCTCTCCGTGTCCTGCAGGCTTCCGACTTTAGAGATGCAGCGCGCAAACAGGCCCTTCAGCCCACCAAGTCCGTGCTGACCACTTGCACACTAGGAACAATTTACAATTCACTGAAGCCAATTAACCTACAAGCCTACATCTTTGGAGTGTGGGAGGAAATCGGAGCACCCGGAGAAAACTCATGCAGTCACAAGGGGGTTTTTGATTAGTACTGGTGTCAGAGGTTATGGGGAGAAAGCGGGAGAAAGGGGTTCGGAGGGAGAGATAGATCAGCCGTGATTGAATGGTGGAGTTGACTTGATGGGCCGAATGGCCTAATTCTGCTCCTATCACTTATGACCTTATGTGACTATATCTGTCACATTTGCACGAGGGAGTTTGGGCTTTTTTTTTGCTCTCCTATCGTTTTTAAATTATTTTTTGAAATTATTTGTTGTTTATTACATTATCTATGAGCACTGTGTTTCCAGATCTGTTTTACTGTTCTTACTGAATGTAAGAATTTCATTGTTCTGTTTTCAATGCATATGATAGTTAAACATTCTTTACCCTTATTGGAAAGATGAATGATGCTCTTGGATGAGGCAGCTGGTTACAGGACTGAGTTATAAGATCAGTGAGGTGACTGCGTTTGTTTCCCCTCACTGTTGGCACTGGGCTAGTTTGTATCAACAGCAACCGCAGATGCGGGTTTATGCCAAAGATAGACACTGGAGTAACTCAGGGGGTCAGGCAGCATCTCTGGAGAAAAAGGTTGGGTGACATTTCGGGTTGGGACCCTTATTCAGACTGAAAGTATGTGGTGACTAAGAAAAGGCCAGAACAAAGCAGGTCCAGTAACAGACGATCAAGGAAGGGTGGAGCCCACAATGATCCATTGTTGGCTGGGGAAGAGGTGATACATGATAACGGGAATAACGTGAATGACGTTCAGTGCAAACTAAAGATAGTAATGTCTGATCAGAGCTCGTCCGAGGGTCTCCAATGAGGTGGATAGTAGCTCGGGACTGCTCTCTGGTTGTGGTAGGATGGTTCTGTTGCCTGATAACAGCAGAGAAGAAACTGTCTCTGAATCTAGAAGTGTGCATTTTCACACTTCTATGCCTTTTGCCCGATGGGAGAGAGGAGTTGCTCACATTATGTAGGGGATGAATTCCTACAAGGTGTTTTTTTCTTTCTCAACACTACTCACCCATTCTGGTTTGCGGTGGGTGGTGTGGGAGGTGGGAGAGGCACTGAAGAGATTTGCATTGGAAACTGTCGGTACTTTTGATTGAAATGCCAATGCTTGGCCTTGTAAATGGCAGCAGGTGCAGTAACGTCCAGCTTTAACTCCCCTTCCCATTCCCATTATGCTGACGTGCACCAGCATTTACAATGGGGAAGGTGGACTCTGCACTGAATTGATCTGCAATTTTGTCTCCAGGGCTGCGGACGGCAAGCAAATGCGATGATATCGAGTACAAAGTAATGATGATGAGCGGGTCATCTAGTGCAGAGGATGGCAGAAACCTAATGATCAAACAGACCCTCAGGATTGAGCAACCCTAGGGTTAAAAACCCATCAATCAGAGGGCCCATTAATGTGATTTATCATTTACCAATTAATGGGTGCCGCACTATTAAGAAGCGCAAGGCTGCCCTGGGTATAAGATACTTCTCTAACGATTCAACCAGTTGGGATTAAAATATTGCAGGGCTCTTACGATAAGGGAAGGTGGAGGATCCAGTCCACTGAATGGATTCCAGCGAGTGTCCGACATAGACAGATGATGCTGAGGGCAGATCATGCCGCACATGGGGCCATCGAATGCAAGGCACAGTGTGTAGGAAATGATACACACCGAACCGAAGATAGACGCAAAAAGCTGGAGTAACTCAGCGGGGCAGGCATCATCTCTGGAGCGAAGGAATGGGCGACGTTTCAGGTCGAGACTCTTTTCAGGGGAAAGGGAAACGAGAGATATAGACGGCGATAGAGAGGAATGAAGAACAACTGAGTGAAAGACATGCAAAAAAATAGTTACGCTGATAAAGGAAACAGTCTGGAGAAGGGTCTCCACCCAAGACGTCACCCATTCCTTCTCTCCAGAGATGCTGGCTGTCCCACTGAGTTACTCCAGCACTTTGTGCCTATCGAGGAAACGGGCCACTTTTAGCCTCGGGCTGGGTGAGAACGAGTTAGACAGACAATGAAACTCGCCAGGATGCCGCTCAATTGCAACAGACATTATGTAGAGCACAATGCACAACAGTGAACGAATATGGAAACTCAAAGTGTAAATAACAGTAATTCAAGCCGATGCTGTCTATTTATCTGGGTCAGCCGAGGCAAGCAGAAGAGATGAGCCTCGCTGGTACCTCACGTGCCGCTAGACTGGGTCATCAATATCGCGAACCTCTTTTGGTGGGAACCTGCCCAGCAGCAGGCGAGAGTGTTGAATTAATTATAGATGTACAGTATGTTAAATTACTTTCATTACCACCCCAGGTTGTGGGATGGGAGCTTGCGAGCAGGATGACTGATGGAATAGTATTTTAATATATCCCCATGACAGCCCAGTTTCTTTTCCAGGTTGGCGGTGGTTGACTGCTGAAAGTAAAGTCTGGCCATTTAAATCGTGCACAGCTGAATCGTACAGAAAGTAAACTCCTTCTGCAGTGCAACGGCAAGACTGAGTGACTACTTACCCTGACACTCAGAATCAAACCCTGTCATCTGAATTTATATCCGTGTTCCATCCAGGGTCCCCAATGTAACAATCAGTTGCTCAGGTTCAGATTGATAATTAAAGTTGGGGAATGGTTGTGAGATGTTTGGCAGTGGAGTTCAGTCGGGATGTACTGCTGCGGCTCTAGAAGGCGCTGGTTTGGGGTACCGTCAGCAAATTTGGGCCCCATATCAGAGTGAAGGATGTGCTGGCACTGCAGAGGGTCCAGAGGAGGTTTACGAGAAAGGTCCCATGAATGAGGGATGAGCGCTTGATGACACTGGGCCTGTACTCGCTGGAGTTTGAGGGGGGGGGGGGAACCTCATTGAAACTTACTGAATAGTGAAAGGCCTGGGTAGAGTGGATGTGGAGAGGATTGATGTGTAGTCTTTCGCTGACTCAATAGCACAAAACAAAACGCTTTTCACTGTCCCTCAGTACCACGCGACAATAAACTAAACTAAAATGAAACGTGCAACGTAAACCTGCTGGTTTCTCTGCGGTGAATAGTATTTTTGTTTTAGTTTTTAGTTGTAGAGATATGACGTGATAACTGGCCCTTCAGCCCACCGGGTCCGTGCCGACCAACGATCACCCCGTACACCAGCACTATCCTACACACTAGGGAAAAATGCACAGAAGCCAATTAACCTAGAAACCCGTACGTCTATGGAATGTGTGAGGAAGCCAGAGCACCTGGAGGAAACCCACGCAGTCACACGGGGAACGTACAAACTTTGTACAGACAGCACCCGTAGTCAGGATCGAACCCGGGTCACTGGTGCTGTAAGGCAGCAACTCTACGGTTGGGCCACCGTGCCACCCATGGAGATATTGCAACTGCAGGTATTTTCCATGCTTTCTGCAAATGTATGAAACTTGAGCTTCTATCCAATCAGACCCAGAATAGGTTTGTCTTTTCAGTGGTAGTGGATGACTCATTAAAGCCCTGTCCCACTGTACGAATTGATTCAAGATCTCTCCCGAGTTTAAAAAAAAATCAAACTCGTGGTAAGCACGTAGAATGTACGTAGTGGGTACGTCGTAGCTCGGGGACGTCTCTTCGCGGCTCGTAACGCTAACAGCAGGTACTCGGGAAACGCGGTAAGCTCGGGAAGACTCGTGAAGATTTTTCAACATGTTGAAAAATGTCCACGAGAGCCCCGAGTACCGACGAGCGGCCATTACCGTAAATCTCCGAGTTCGAATCAGGGGAAACTCGGGAGAGCTCTTGAATGAACTCGTATAGTGGGACAGGGCTTTAAGGCTCCTGTTTCACAGTTACACAATTTAACATTGAACTCAAGTTGCTGGAAAAAAATTGTACTGGGAGATAATTCATGGCAATTCAGAAAGCATTTCTTTATCTCTGTGGTAGCTATCACCACTCAATGTTTTCCTTCCAGCAGCTGTTATTTGATTTAACACTAATGTCTAATTGTGTGAGCTAATTATACAATACTTAATGGCAGGCAACATGGATTTATTGACCGATTTTCATTTTGATAAAAAGGCAAAGCCAGAAATGATTTCATGTTTGTAAGTGAGAGTTTTAAACTAAGCCATGTCAATGGGAATGATTGAACGGAAGTTCTTCCTGAGAGAAAATATAGTCCCAACCCAAGACATCATCGATCCATGTTCTCCAGAGATGTAGCCTGATCCACGGAGTTACTGCAGCACTTTTTTTTTGTAGACTAGCAACTGCAGTTCCTCGTGTCTCCTTTCTTTGAAAAAGATTCATTTTGGTTTATTCTTTGATTGAAAGATGCAGCATTGGGAACAGGTCCTTCAACCCACCGAGTCCACGATGACCATCGATCACCTGTTCACACTAGTTCTATGTTGTCCCATACTCCCTACACTGGGCAGGAGATTATGTGAATCTGCGTTATTAATTGCTCAATGTTGTATATCACTATGGAAACTAAATATTCTTCTGTGAACCTCTCAAATTAGGTTCTCCTTCTTCATGAGACTTTCACAAACAGTCCCGCCATCCGAGAATTAACCTAGGCTGCACACCCTCAATAGCAAGAATGTCCTTCCTCAAATTAGGAGACCAAAACTGCACACAATACTCCAGGTGTGGTCTCACCAGGGCCCTGTACAACTGCAGAAGGACCTCTTTGCCCCTATACTCAACTCCTCTCATTATGAAGGCCTTTCTTCACTGCCTGTTGTACCTGCACGCTTACTTTCAGTGACTGATGTACAAGGACGCCCAGGTCTCATTGTACTTCCCCTTTTCCTCACCTGACACCATACAGATAATAATCTGCCTTCCCGTTCTTGCCACCAAAGTGGATGACCTCACATTTATCCACATTGTACTGCATCTGCCAACTCACCCAACCTGTCCAAGTCACCCTGCATCCTCATAGCATCCTCTTCACATTTCACACTGCCACCCAGCTTTATGTCATCTGCTAATTTGCTAATGTTACCGTTAATTCCTTTATCTAAATCCTTAATGTATATTGTACATAGCTACGGTTCCAGCATCGAGCCTTGCGGCAGCCCACTCCTCACTGCCTGCCATTCTGAAAGGGACCCGTTAATCCTTACTCTTTATTTCCTGTCTACCAACCAATTTTCTATCCATGTCTGAAGGATTTGTGTTGGAAAACACAAGGTGTTTGGGAAGGATTAAGTGGTCTCTCCTTAAAATAGACACTAAAAGCTGGAGTAACTCAGTGAGGCAGACAGCATCCCTGGAGAGAAGGAATGGGTGACGTTTCGGGTCGAGACCTGAAGACCTGAAGAAGGGTCTCGACCCGAAACATCACCCATTCCTTCTCTGCAAAGATGCTGCCTGTCCTGCTGAATTACTCTAGCTTTTTGTGTCTATCTTCAATTTAAACCAGCACCTGCAGTTCCTTCTTACACAAGCGTTCTCTCCCTTATCTCCGTATTAAGGGTAGTGTTGAATTGCAGGTGAATTCAGTGACTTTTATGACTGCGTGGCCTTAAATTGGTAGAGGCAATGTGCAATTTTAAATTGTAAATAGCAAGTTAAATTTATTTTATGCACAAATCATAATTCTATCTCAATTTTCCAGGGATGCTGCCTGACCTGCTGAGTTACTCCAGTACTTTGTGTCCTTTTGTGTATTAACTGGCATCTGCAGTTATTTGTTTCTCTGCTCCAATAGTAGGCTGGAATAAAAACGACACATAAATTAGGTGTTTCAGAATCGGTTTAGGAAACTGTTAATCCCAGACTGACATATACAACTAATACATATCAACCAGGTGTGTTTTATTGTCATATGTCCCAGACAGAACAATTACATTCTTACCTGCAGCAGCACAACAGAAAATGTACAGTACACTGTAAACTTTGTAAACAATATAATAAACAAGTAGGTAGACACAAAATGCTGGAGTAACTCTGCTGGACAGGCAGCATCTCTGGGGTGAAGGAATGGGCGACGTTTCGGGTCAAGACCCTTCTTCGGGCTGAAGCATTTTCCAGCATTTTGTATCTACCTTCGATATAAACCAGCATCTGCAGTTCTTTCTTACAAATGTATTTATATATATAATAAACACTCACAAGTATATATATATATATAAATATACACAAGCATGTGTTTATATATATATATATATATATATATACACACATATATATATATATACATATATATATACATATATATATGTATGCGTACATGTATACACAGATGCATAGACAGATACTGCAAATTTAAAAAAACTAACAAAACCAATGTCCTCAAGTCTATGTAGTTCAGAGCTTATTTGGAGGTTGTAGTGGTTGTAGGGAAGAACCTGATCCATTCTGGAAGAATTTAGTAAACCAACTCAGATTTTATTAAGAAGATGCTTGCAATTAAATCATCATTTTAAGGCACATTACAACTGAACTGTGAGTGACCACACCAATAAATGCAATATTTCTCCTACCACGTTACAGATTCTACACCAACTGGTGTTGTGACACAGATATCGTTAAGCTTAACAGCTTAACATTTTTCAGGCAGGATTGAGAGAACTTCCATTTTGGTTGATTTTTGTACAGAATCCAAATAGCATGTCCATACATTTGAGTGGCATATATGGTGACGGGCATCTTTGTATCAGAGCTCCCACTAACAACTGTTCAAATCAAATTCAAAATGGCCAATTTAAAGTTTTGAGCTATCCATGCCATTAATGATTGCATTTGTGTACAGTCTTTTATCTGCTTGGATAGCACACAAACAAAAGCTTTTCACTGTTCCTTGGTATCCATGGGAATAATAAAGTAAATTAAACTAGTTTAGTTTAGTTTAGTTTAGAGATACAGCGTGGAAACGGGCACTCCGGCCCACCGAGTTTGCGCAAACCAGCAATCCCCGCACACTAATACTAT
Source organism: Raja brachyura (assembly GCA_963514005.1). The sequence goes on from OY740796.1 coordinate 46,460,562, forward strand.
CCTACAATCACTAGGGACAATTTACATTTATACCAAGCCAATTAACCCAAAAACCTGTATGTTTTTGGAGTGTGAGAGGAAACTGGAGAACCTGGAGAAAACCCACGTGAGTCACGGGAAGAATGTACAAATTCTGTACAAATAGCACCTGTGGTCGGGATCGAACCCGGATCTCTGGCGCTGAAAGGCAGCAGCTCTACCGCTACGTCACTGTACCCCCTTGAACGAAACTATGCAAAACTAGATCGATGGTTGGCATGGACTCAGTGGGCCAAAGGGCATGTTTCCATACTGTACCTTTCAATCATAAGCATGCACCATTAGAGTATCATGGGATCATGGAATCATGGAAACTTTATTGTCATCCAGACCTTTTGGTCTGAACGAAATTTCATTGCCTTGCAGTCATACATATAATAAAATAACAAAACACACAATAAACACAAATTTAACATCCACCACAGTGAGTTCACCAGGCAGCTCCTCACTGTGATGCAAGGCAAAACCTTAAGTCTTTGTCTCTTCCCTTCTTGTTCTTCCTCTGCGCTGAGGCGACCCAGGCCTCCGATGTTGTGACCCCACCGGGTGATGTAAATAAGTCCCGCGGCTGAACCGTGCTCCGCGAACGGGCCGGTTGAACTCCGCGGCCCGGGGCGGTCGAAGCTGCCGAAACTGCCGCCCTCCAGTCCAGCGGACGCAGCTGTTGCCGCGGGAGCTCCGGAAAAACAGGTCACAACCCGTGACCTGCGAGCTCCCGACGATGTCGTCCACTGGGCCCGCGGCCGGGCCTCCGAAGTCTCTGCCGCCGCCATCGCCACCGGAAAGCCGTCAGAGCTCTGAGTCGGGCCGCCGGAACGCCTGAACCCGCCACAGCCCCAAAGTCGGCCAGCCGCATGCTAGTAAGTCCTGGCTGGCTCTGCCTCCGGAGCCTCGAGGTCGGTCGCAGTTGGAGGCTGTCAGCTCCGCCATTAGGCCTCAGCGCAGACGGAGACAGAGACTGGGGATATGACAAGAAAAGTCGCGTCCCCTCGAAGGAAGAGACTAAAACGTTTCTCCCACCCCTCCCACACACATACACAACATAATAACTCAAATTAACACGCTAAAACAGGACAAGAAAACAACAAAAAAAGAAAAAACAGATGGACTACAGGCGAGCCGCAGCTGCCAAGGCAGTGCCGCCACTCCAAGGTATGTCGCATTGGAGATCATGTCCAAGTGAAATCAAGCTTGTCTTGAAATTGTATTGGGCACTTCAATGCATTATTCTCAGCCTAACTTCCTGGCATCAAGGAAGGCCCAGTGGTGCAGCTGGTAGTGCTGCTTCATCACAGCACCAGAGATCCTGGTCCGATCCTGACCTCGGGTCTGTGTGGAGTTTGCATGTGCTCCCTCTGATGGCGTGGGTTTCCTTCAGGTGCTCCGGTATCCCCCCACATCCCAAAGGTGTGCGGGTCTGCAGTTTAATTGGCCTCTGTGAAAATGGCAGTGGATGCAAAAGTGGGGTAACATGGAACTAGTGTGAACGGGTGATCGATGGTCGGCATGGACTCGGAGGGCCGAAGGACCTGTTTCCATGCTGTAGCCTTCAATCAATCAATCAAGTCTCAATGGGAAGCAGAAATAGCTAATAAATGCTGATCTTTCAATGGCCCATACCCCGTAAATGAATAAATCATTTTATTTAGATCCATTCATCAAAAGTACCTTTGATGAAACCGGAAAAGTCCAGAGAGAACATAAATAACATTAAGTCACATGTAATGAAGTGAGTGGAATTCACTGCATTTTGTTTTACACGTACACACATACGTTTTGACTATGTGAATGAGCTTGTCTTTTTAAGTTCATAAAATGTTTTGTTTTCTCCGATGGGAATTGTATTTGAAAGTGTTCAAAGCCATCTGCATAAAGGAGGCACAGATTCTGCTAATGAATAGCTGGGATGCACGAGCTGGGCACCGACTACGCTTTAGCCAGACTGGTGTTGCACAAAAATGAACATTCAATTTAATCTTTAACGCAAACTCATCAGAGGGGTCAACGGCTCTCACTGCCACGGCCGTGCCACAGTTTTATTTGCAATTTTAATAACCAAACAATAATTGACCAATTTAAATGCAAGGTTAACTACGGCTTGGAAAGGAAGAGAGGGGCGTGTCACAAGCAGATGCTCTTCGGTAAAGCGAAAAGGCAGGTGTGACTGTTAGCGCCAACAAATGTCAAATTGGCAAAGGCATGCAAAGTTCACAACATTAGATGCACAACTCCATGTTTGTTTTTCACAGATGATTTATCACATGTAAAATAAAGCACATCTATGGAAGAATCGCCGTGTGTGTGTGTGTGTGTGTGTGCGTGTGCATGTGCGTGTGCGTGTGTGTGTGTGTGTGTGTGTGTGTGTGTGTGTGTGTGTGTGTGTGTGTGTGTGTGTGTGTATTGGGCGATTTTTCCGTAGATGTGCTTTTTATTATACGTAATGAAGCACTTGTAATGTGTATATATATATTATATATATATTTTATATATATATAATATATATTAAACAGGGAGAGGACTGCTCATCCGCCCAGCTTACTCTTGAGCAAAACTGCAAAATGCAGATGGCACCACTCAACTTTGGTTGGAGTGAAAGCCACTTAATGTAATGTCATGTAATATTAAACAGGTCCTTTGGCCCTCCGAACATAAATCACCTATCATTCACACTGGTTCTATGCTATCCCCACATTCTCATCCACTCCCTGCACACGAGGGCCAGTGTAGAGAATGCAATTAAGTAACAAGCTCGCATGTCTATGGGATGTGGAAGATATCCGGAGAACCCGGAGAAAACCCACGCGGTCATAGGGAGAACGTAAAACTCCATGCAGACAGTACCCATAGTCTGGATCGAACCCGGGTCTCGGGCACTGTAAGGCAGCAACTCTACCCGCCCCCAATTGTTAATAAAAATAATGTTGGATGTTATGCTTTTGCAGAAACGTTTACTTTCACATCAAGCTGATATTACCCAGGAAGATCGTGAAATGCTTTGCACCTGCATACTCAATTAGAAGTGATACAACTCATATCTCTGTGAAGCAAATTAAATACACCTCCCTCTCAGTGGATCATTGGCTCAGTGGATGAGCCTCTGCAAGATGTATTTTGGAAAGTAAAGTCATGGTGTGAAAATACACTTTACTGCGAAGCACATGAAGCTATAAATGAAGAAACCTTCTCTTATTGCAATGAAAAGCCCTTCAGTCATTATAAATGCAACCAGACGGTTGGGCAACCGCTTCCAATTGTTGATGACATTAATAGCAATTAGATGAAATTAATAGCATTTGTGTTCAAAACCTTCTAAATAGACATTTGGACCAATACGTGGACAGGGAAGGTATGTGGTAAAGGCCAGCATGTTGGGCTAGTGTGAATGGGGCATCTTGGTCAGTGTGAGCAATTGGGCCAAAGGGCCTGTTTCTGTGCTGTACAAACTATGATTCTACGACTCTAATAAGTGCACATGAATGGTAAGAAATCCCATGCTATTTTAATTCAATTAAAATAGAAAAATACCAAAGCAGCAAATGGACAAGGCAAAAGGCTGAGTACTTCCAGCGTGGGGTGTAGTCCATCTTTTGTAGTTTGTAGTTTTAGTTTTTTCAATTCAAGTTTAATGTCATTGCACAAATACAAGTATAGGTACAACGAAATGCAGTTTAGCGTCGTTCTTAGTGATAGCGATATAGAAAAATAAATACAGAGTGCAGTGGTAGCAGTATGGAAAATAAATAAATACAGGGTACAGACAAATCTATCAGCTGGGCTCCGAGTTCAGCAGTCGGATGGTGTAGTTGAAGAAGCTGTTCTTCGTCCTACTGGTGCGGGACTTGAGGCTCCTGTACCGCCTCCCTGATGGGAGGAGGGCAAACAGTCCATGATTAGGGTGTGAGGGGTCCTTGATGATCTTCCCGGCCCGCTTCAGGCACTGTTTTCGGTGGAGGGCATCCAAGGCAGGGAGCGGGGCACCGATGATGTACTGGGCGGTTTTCACCACCCGTTGTAGTGCCTTCCTGTCGGCCACGGTGCAACTGCTGTACCAAACCGTAAAGCAGGTGGTCAGGATGCTTTCGATGGTGCAGCGGTAGAAGTTCGTCAGGATCTGGGGGGACAGGTAGGCTTTTTTGAGCCTCCTCAGAAAGTAAAGGCGCTGCTGTGCCTTTTTGATTAGCTTTGAGGTGTTGAGGACCAAGACAGATCCTCCGAGATGTGTACCCCGAGAAATTTGTAGTTGGAGACCCGCTCCACCTCAGTCCCGTTTATATGGATGGGGGTGTGTCTGCCCCCTCTGTTCTTTCGAAAGTCAACAATTATTTCCTTCGTCTTCTGGGAGTTGAGGACGAGGTTATTGTTGGCACACCAGGTAGTCAGGTGCTGGACCTCCTCCCTGTAGGCTGATTCGTCATTATCACTGATCAGTCCTACCACCGTGGTGTCATCGGCAAATTTTATGATGGCGTTGGAGCCATACTTGGGGATGCAGTCATGCGTGAAGAGGGAGTAGAGGAGAGGGCTGAGCACACAGCCCTGTGGCACGCCGGTGTTCAGTGTTATAGTGGAGGAGGTGAGGTTGTTGACCCTAACAGACTGTGGTCTGTTAGTGAGGAAATCCAGTGTCCAATTGCAGAGGGAGGTGGAGATGCCAAGACCACTGAGTTTGGTGATCAAGCTAGCGGGTATGACAGTGTTAAAGGCAGAGCTGAAGTCAATAAACAGCAGCCTGATGTAGGTGTTGTTGCTGTCCAGGTGGGTCAGGGCAGAGTGTAGGGCCGTCGATATGGCGTCCTCTGTAGACCTGTTTGACCGGTAGGCAAATTGGTGGGAGTCCAGTGTGGGGGGGAGGCTGGCTTTGAGGTGAGCCAGGATCAGCCGCTCAAAGCACTTAGCGATGACAGGGGTGAGTGCCACTGGCCGGTAGTCGTTGAGACTCCCTGTCGCTGATTGTTTGGGCACTGGCACAATGGTAGATGTCTTGAGGCAAGTGGGGACGACACCCTGGGCCAGTGACAGATTGAAAATGTCAGTGAGGACCAGGGATAGTTGTCCGGCACATGCCCTGAGCACCCGCCCGGGGATGCCATCGGGGCCGGCAGCTTTGTGCTCATTCACCTTGCTCAGTGCGTCTTGTACAGCAGAGGTGGAGAGACTGAGGGGTTGTTCATTCGGGGGTGGAGCAACTTTGATGGCGGGAGTTTTGTTGTCCCGGTCAAAGCGAGCATAGAAGTGGTTTAGCTCATTAGGAAGGGAGGCGTTGTCCGGGGGGGGGTGTTGATTTTATGGTAGTCGGCAATGGACTTAATTCCTTGCCACATGCGCCTGGGGTCGGAGTTGTTTCGGAAATGCTCCTCAATCCGCTGTTTGTGATTGAGTTTAGCATTCCTAATTCCCTTTTTCAGATTGGCCCTGGATGAGCTGTATCCCTCAGCGTCGCCAGATTTAAAAGTGGCGTCTCGAGCCTTCAGCAGGAGTCTGACCTCCCTGCTCATCCACGGCTTCTGATTAGGGAAGGTCTTTATCACTTTATGGGTGGTGATGTTATCAGTGCAGAATTTTATGTAGTCCAGAACAGTTGAGGTGTATGAATTTATGTCCACTTGGGAGTTAAAGGTGGCCTGGGTGGCAAACAGACTCCAGTCTGTTTAGAGTTTAGAGATACAGCGCGGAAACAGGCCCTTTGGCCCCACCGAGTCGGCGCCGATCAGCGATCCCCGCAAACTAACATCATCCTATGCACATTAGGGACGATTTACAATTTACAACCGAGCCAATTAGCCTACAAACCTTTAGGTCATCGAAGTGTGAGAGGAAACCAGAGCTCGCAGAGAAAGCCAGGGAGAATGTACAAACTCCGTACAGACAGCACCGGTAGTCAGAATCGAACCCGGCACTGTAAGGCAGTAACTCCACCACCACGCCACTGTGCCATTCTGGCTGTTCCAGGTGACTTCATCCACCTTTTAGCTTCCTATCAGCACCAACTTGTCCCTGTCCAACCAGGCAAGAAACCTCACCAACCCCTCTACTTCCTCAGAAGGTTAAGAAAATTAACTCTGACTCCAATGACTTGTCAATTTCTATAGCTGCACCATGGAAACATCAGATTGGGATGCATCACAACTTGGTTTAGCAACTGCTCTGCCCAGGACTGCAAGAACATGCAGCACATATGAACGGTCACAGTCTAACTGCCGTCGACTCCATCTACACTTCACACTCCATCGAGATAGCTGACATAATCAAAGACGACTTATGCACTGTCTGTGTGGAGTTTGTACGCTCTCCCCCGTGACCTGTGTGGGTTTTCTCCGGGATCTCCACTTTACTGTCACACTCCAAAGACATACAGGTTTGTAGATTAATTGGCTTGGTAAAGTTGTCAATTCTCTCTGGTGTGTAGGATAGTGCTACTGTGTACGGGGATCGCTGGTTGGCGTGGACTCGGTGGGCCGAAGTGTCTGTTTCCGCTCTTTATCTCTAAACTAAACTAAACTAAACCAGTCACTCGTTCGTCTCTCGAAGCTTGAAAGTATAAATCCCCATATTTAGGAACAGCTACTGCCCCACTGTTATCGGACTACTGAATGGATCTCTCATGAGCTAAAAGTGTGGTCACAATCTTCCATCCTCCCTCATTGTGACCATTGCACTTTTTTTTAATCTGCACTTTCCCTGTGGCTGCAACACTTTGCATACTAGTCTGCACTCAGATGATTTATCTCTTCGCACTATCAGCTGTAGGGGGTGGCACTGTGGCACAGAGGTAGAGCTGCTGCCTTACAGCGCTAGTGACCCAGGTTTGATCCTGACTGTGGGCACTGTCTGCACAGAGTTTGTACGTTCTCCTTGCGACTGCTTGGGTTTTCTCCAACAGTTTTATAGGTTAATTGGTTTTGGTAAAAAAATCGTAAATGGGCTCCAGTGCGTGGGATAATTCCCGTGTAAGGGGTGATCGCTGATCGGCGCGGACACGGAGGGCCATGGAGCCGGTTTCCCTAAAATGAACCTTTATTCAGGCACACAAAGCACATGCAGATGTGTGGTCGTTTTTTCTTAAAATATCGTACGTATGCATTGTACCAAAAAAATCACAGCCTTTCACCAAAATTGCATTTAATTTGTTATTTTCAGTAATGTGCATAATAATTAGACAAGGGATAACAAAAAGGATGAAGCCGCATGGAAAATATTAATTGTAATCAGAATCATGTAATGTCTCTAACGAATGTGACTATTTTTGGACTGAGTGCTGTTTCCTTGCCTCTTGCACTAATAAAGTGTTCTGCCCACAGTCTGCTTTCTCAGCTCTGATCTGCCACGTAAACACACCATTAAAAAACCCACTGCTCCTGCCAGCAATCAGTCCAACTCACTGGAGTGCTGTGGAAAGCATAGAGACTCTCAGAACCACTTACAATTAGGTTAGTTTAGAGATAAAGCTTAGAGATATCTCTAAACTGTTTTTTTGTGTGTACGGATGTGTGCGCACATATATATGATCTATATATATATATATCTCTATATATATATATCTATATAATTTTAATTATTAATCTGAACTTGAGCAAGTACGCTCAAGTATATATATATGTGTGTGTGTGTGTATATATATATGTGTGTGTGTGTATTTGTCATTCTATGTGTATATCTACACAATCTGAACTTTTTTTCTCTCTCTCGTTTATTATATTGTTTACAGTGTACTTGCTCAAGTTCAGATTAATAATTAAAGTGAGGCAATGGTTTAGCTTAGTTTACATATTCTGTTGTGCTGCTGCAAGTAAAAATGTAATTGTTCTATCTGGGACATATGACAATAAAACACTCAGACTCTAGGCTCAGTCCGCCTGGACCCACCTGATCTTCCCTGTTGCTCAACACTTTAATTCTCCTTCCCATTCCCACACATACCTTTCTGTCCGAGGCCTCCTCCATTAACAGAGTGAGGCTAAACACAAATTGGAGGAACAGCATCTTATATTTCGCTTGGCCAGCTTCCAGTAAGAGCATTGATTTCTCTAGCTTCAAGTAACCCGGGCATTCCCTCTCTCTCCATCCCTCTCCCACCCAAGTCGCACCAGCTTCTCGATTTCACCCAACAAATGGCTAACAATGGCCTGTTCCCTTTATCGTCGTAACTTTTTTTGCATATTTTTCATTAATTGTTCTTTATCTCTCTACATATCTCTCGTTTCCCTTATCCCTAAGAAGTCTGAAGAAGGGCCTCAACCCAAAACATCACCCATTTCGTGTCTCCAGAGATGCTGCCTGACTCGCTGAGTTGCTCTAGCTTTTTGTGTCTATCTTCGGTTTAAACCAGCATCTGTAGTTTCTTCCCACACACTTCATTCTTGACTCTTGACTAAACTAAAAAAACTAAGTGGAGACACAAGGAACCGCCGATGCAGGAATCTTGCACGGAAAACGAGCGGCACTGTGGCGCAGCTGGTCTCACAGCCAGCTGTTTGTGTGGAGTTTGCACGTTCACCCTGTGACTGCATGGTTGGCCTCAAGATGCTCCCGTTTCCTCCCACATCTCAAAGACGTGCGAGTTTGTAGGTTAATTTGCCTCTGTAAATTATCCCTAGTACATACAGAGTGGGGTGACTCGTGTGAACAGGTGTTAATCGATGGTCAACATGGACTCGGTAGGCCAAATGGGCTGATTCCATTCTGTATTTCTAAACAGTCACAGAGTCATACAGCATGGAAACAGGCCCTTGGGTCCAACTTGCCCACGCAGGTCCTATCTACACCAGTCCCACCTGCCTGCTTCTTGGCCCTCTAAACCTGCCCTATCCATGTACCTGTATAAATGTCTCTCGAACGTTAAGATAGTACCCGCCTCAACTACCTACCTCGTTCTGTTCATCCACCACCCTTTGTGTAAAAAAGTTACCCCTCAGGTGCCTATTAAATCTTTCCCCTGTCACCTTAAAACTATGTTTACTAAACATACTAAACTAAACCCACAGTGCTGGAGTAACTCAGCGAGTCAGGCAGCATGACATGACATGGACAGGTGACGTTTCGGGTTGGGACCCTTCTTGAGACCAGAAGGAAACTTTTTCAAACTAGGCATACATTGAGGATATTTTGTAGAGAAGCAGTAAAATGAAGACATGCGGAACTGCAGATGTTGAACAAGAGTCCTGACCCAAATTGACCCGAAACATCACCTATCTATATCCCGCAGAGATGCTGCCTGACCCATTGAGTTACTCCAGCACTTTGTGTTCATCAGGGCGGCATGGTGATTTGCAGCCTTGCAGGGCCAGAGACCCCGGGTTCGATCCTGGCTACAAGTGCTTGTCTGTAAGGAGTTTGCACGTTCTCCCCGTGACCCGCGTGGGTTTTCTCCAGGATCTCAGGTTTTCTCTCACACTCCAAAGACGTACAGGTTTGTAGGCTAATTGGTGTGGTAAAATTCTAAATTGCCCCTTGAGTGCGTATGATAGTGTATAAGTGTGCGGGATTCGCTGGTCGGCGCGGACTCGATGGGCCGAAGGGCGTGTTTCCGCGCTGTATCTCTAAACTAAACTAAAATAAAGCTAAATTAAACAGCAATTTATTGTCAGCCAGGATATATTTATACCAAGCAAATTAACCTACAAACCTGTACGTCTTTGGAGTGTGGGAGGAAACCGAAGGTCACGGAGAAAACCCACGCAAGTCACGGGGAGAACGTACAAACTCCGTACAGACAGCAACCGTAGTCAGGATCAAACCTGGGTCTCTAGCGCTGTAAGGCAACAACTCCACCGCTGCGTCACCGTGCTGCCCAATGTGTTCTTCGTAACCTTGTAATACAAGGGCATAAACAATGCAGAACAAGTGGTAGCTTTCTCTTCCAGTTGAGTACATTGTAAAAGCAGGAAGTTCATGTTAACATTATGTAGATCTTCAGCTGAACAAGACTTGGGGCATTCAGCATAAGTACCATGAGAAATATATTGAAGCACTGAATTGTTAATACGCACTTATCAAAATTAACCACGAGTTATTTTCCCAAGTAAAAAGAAAATTGGACTTGCAAATTAGAGATTAATTAAGTTAATGCGGAGAAGTTTTTTGCTACTGTGCTGATTCTCGACGGAGGAGTCTCGAGTATAAAGGTGATGGGTAACAGGTCAAATTAATGATTTAATAAATTATGGGATAAGCAGTCTGGTGAATCTGCGGAATTCTTTGCCACGGAAAATTGTGGAGGCCGTCAGTGGATATTTTTAAGGCAGAGATAGATAAATTCTTGATTAGTACGGGTGTCAGGGTTGATGGGTGGGTGGCAGGAGAATGGGGTTGACAGGTAGAGATAGATCAGCCATGATTGAATGGCAGAGTAGACTTGATGGGCCGAATGGTCTAATTCTGCTCCTGTCACTCACAAACTAGTGAAGTGGTGGAAGAGATCAGGGATATATTTAAGGGAGATTTTAAGGAATAACGGGATGGTTGGATATGGGGAGCTGATTGGGCAAATGAACCAAATAAGTTTATTCCTGAGCTGCATATTTTTTGTGTGAGCACAGCTGGCATCTGCTCCTAATGATTGAATTAAAAAGCAACGTGCAAGTTAAAAGTTAATCGTTACACAATTCGGCAAAGCTATGTTGTGGGAAGGAACAACAGATGCTGGTTTAAACCGAAGATAGACACAGAATGCTGGAGTAACTCAGCGGGACAGGCAGCATCTCTGGAGGGAAAGAATGGGTGATGTTTCGGGTCGAGACCCTTCTTCAGACTGAGAGCTGCCATGTGGCAAAGCTCTGTGTTAGTTATGTGTGGCAGATGCACAGAGTGGCAGTGGAAGGGACCGAGGGCATTGTGCCGGGCCGGGCCGAGCCCAGTATTATCGATCCAATGCTGAGAGGCGTGCAGAATTTAAAGTGGGAAAGTTAAGATGTTCTCCCCCCTATCTCACGGATGCAAATTCAGTTTCTGCAGTGCGGCTTCATCATGCCAGTCACCACCATTTGTCACATCAAACAGTCTTTTCAAAGGTGTAGGAAAGAACTGCAGATGCTGGTTTAAAACAAAGGTAGACACAGGATGCTGGAGTAACTCAGCGGGACAAGGCAGCATGTCTGGAGAGAACAAATTCTCGCCAGAGCTGCTGCCTGTCCCGCTGAGTTACTCTATGGTCTTTTCAAAGGCTTGAGGGAGGCTCGGCGGCGCAGCGGTAGAGACCCGGGTTCGATCCTGCCTTCAGGTATTGTCTGGATGGAATTTGCACGTTCTCCCTGTGACTGTGTGGGGTTTTTCCCACACAAATCTGAACGCAGTGCTCCTAGCGCAGCCTCACCAACATTTTTCACAGCTGTAACTTTTTTTGTCACGATCCTTAAAAAAACTCTATCCAACATTCGTGGAGGCTATACATGCTTTGAATGCTGTTTACACAAATTACACAAATTTATCCCACACCTTTGCCACTCACAGCTGTAACATAACACCCACATTTCCGTACCCAATTTTCCCAGTGTGGGTGCGTGAGTTTTCTCCGGGTGCTCTAGTTTCCTCCCACACTTCAAAGACATACAGATTTGTAGGTTAGTTGGCTTGGTAAAATTACAAATTGGCCCTAATGTGTAGCATTCAGTGGGCCTTTCGGGGTGGGAGATTGCAACCTTCACATGGTCCGCCCTGTTTTGACGAATGCAATCAACCCGGCGTACACAATCAAATAAGATCAAATAGAACAAGTCCTACAACTTCAGGCTATGCATGCCACATGCAAGAAGAAGAAGAAGAAGAAGTGGGCCTTTGGGTCTGTTTCCATGCTATATCTCTAAACTAAACTAAGCTAAATATAATCTAAGTCTTAGGTCCTCAGATCATTGCTTGCTATTTCTTGTCCTGATACAGCACCTAACACCAGTCTCATCATATATAATGTTTCATCAACAACAGACAACATAGAACAGTTTCGGCAACTGCACAAGATGTTCAGTTTAGTTTAGAGACACAGCATGGAAGCAGGCCCACCCGGCCCACCGAGTCCGTGCCAACCCGCGATCCCTGTACTCTAGTACTATCCTACACAGTAGCGACAATTTACAGATTTTACCAAAGCCAATTAACCTTCAAAACCTGTACGCCTTTGGAGTGGGAGAGGAAACCGGATCACCCAGAGAATACCCATGTGGTCACAGGGAGAACGTACAAACTCCGTACAGACAGCACCCGTAGTCAAGATCGAACCCGGGTCTCTGGCGCTGTAAGGCAGTAGCTTTACCGCTGCGCCACCGTGCCTAGTTCAACACCAGAAACGTACTTATTGTTAGACAAAAACAGAAAATGCTGGAAACACTCAGTAGGTCAGGCAACCCCTTTAAAAAGAGAATCGTTTCAGACTGTTGCATCTAATAATGTGAATAATGTCTAAACATTGCAACCCAGCGGTATGAATATTGATTTCTCCAACTTGAAGTAACCCCCTCCCTCTTCGTCCCTCCCCCATTCTCATTCTCCGACTAGTCCTACTGTCCTCCTGATTGAATATTACTGATCGTACACCGCCTTGTCACCTTCCCCTCAGCCAACAATGAACCATTCTACATTTCCTTATCAACCTCTGCTTTGATCTGAAGATAGATGCAAAAAAGCTGGAGTAACTCAGCGGGACAGGCAGCATCTCTGGAGTGAAGGAATGGGTGACGTTTTGGGTCGAGTCCTTTCTTGATCCGTCGTTTTCACACCTTAACTTTCCATATCTCTAGACTCCCTCTCCTCTGACTCTCAGTCCGAAGAAGGGTCTCGAGCCGAAACGTCACCCATTCCTTCTCTCCAGAGATGCTGCCTGTCCCGCTGAGTTACTCCAGCATTTTGTGTCTATCTTTGAAATATATTGGGCATTTTGCTTTGACTTTAAAAACAAGGTTACTGAAAAATAAATAGGACAAATGACTTTGTTTATCCCTTCCAGCCTTAATGGAACTTTCTAAACGTAGGTGGGAATCAGTTCAGGATTCAGTGCCAATTAATTTATCTCACCTCCCGCTAAGAAGGTAATTAGTCAGAGTTGTTCCCAACTACTAAACATGAAGAATGATTATTCTGTGAGAAAACTTTGTTGTGAGAAAGAATCGAGATCATTTAATGTGCGGAACAAAATATATTTCCCACAAAGTCATTATCTGAAATTGTCGGAGCTCAGTAGATTCAGAAATCCACATCGAAGCATATTGGCATGTATTATTTTTAGTTTAGTATCGTTTAGTTTAGTTTGGAGATACATCTTCCCCTTCTCACCTTAAACCTATGTTTTATCTTAGGGCGAAAGGAATCAAGGGATATGGGGAAAAAAGCTGGAACTGATACCGATTTTAGACGATCAGCCATGATCATATTGAACGGCGGTGCTGGCTCGAATGGCAAAATGTCCTACTCCTGCACCAATATTTTCTGTCCTCTGGTTCTTGATTCCCCTACTCTGAGAAAAAAAAACCCTAGCAATTCCCCTCATGATTTGTGAGGTGCAGTGGTAGATTTGCTGCCTCACAGTGCCAGAGACCCGGGTTCGATCCTGCCCATGGTATCCTACAAGGTTCATATGAAGACAATTAATATAAAGTGAGAAAATATTCTTTCTTTTGCCTCCTAGAGTGTGAAAATTATATCTGTATTGCGCGCACATTCTTTTGATGGAGTATGCTGAATGCTATCTAATGCAAATTATTTGGAATATGTAAAACTAAAACCTATTATTTGGGATGTTTTATTTAATTTCTTGTCTACTATTTTACATTGAATGCCTCTATTTTTACTTTATTAAATATGCAATAACTTTGATTAATATTTATGCTTCCAGATTCTTATGTACTTCTACCTCTTCCAGCTAAGTATTTTCCACAAAAAGTGATTTCCTCATTGTAAATATTCGCACCTTTCAATGTTGATATTCATGTATTAATTATGCAACTATTCAGCGAGTTAATTAATTGTAATTTGTCACAGTGCTCGTAAGCATTAATTAAGACTTCATCAACCTCGCGGCCTAGAATACAAATTCAGAAATTAGCGTCATAGAGTGAAACAGCGTCGAAACAGGCCCTTCGACTCAACTCCCACCAACATGTCCCAGCTACACTAGTCCCACCTGCCAGCGTTTTGGTCCTTATCCCTCCAAACCTATCCTATCCATGTACCTGTCTAACTGTTTCTTAAATGTTGGGATTGTCCCAGCCTCAACCACCTCCTCTGGCAGCTCGTTCCATACACCCATCACCCTTTGTGTGAAAAAGTTACCCCTCAGATCCCTATTAGATTTTTTCCCCTTCACCTTAAACCTGTGTCATCTGGTCCTCGATTCATCTGCTCTGGGCAAGAGACTTTGTGCATCTACCTGATCTATTTCTCTCATGAATTTATGCACCACTATAAGATCACCAAATTCTGCAATTGAGTCCTAAAGGGCCTGTCCCACCAGCAACTCCAACGTGGTCACTTGAGCCGTCCGGCGTCGCGGGGCCGGTACCACTTCGATCGCCGGAGCCATGCGGAATTGTGCGGAATTCGTCCCGACATCACGCGGGGCTCCGAAAAACTGACCATGTTCAAAAATTCCGCGCGGCAACGGCTTGTCGGCTCGCAGTCGCCTCGACGCATTACACACCGTCTCGCCATCGTGCCTCCATGACCCTCTCTGTAGGTGCCTCTGTGACCCTCTCTGTGTGTCCCTCTCTGTCCTGGCGAACTTACCTTTAAGACTTCGCTCCAAGTTCGCCTCGCTTTGCGCCGCGTTGCGCCAATCACCCGACCTCCGCGCGGCCCCTGCTGCCGGTTTGGTCGCGCTTGCCGCATGGAATTGCATGCTGGTGGGACAGGCCCTTAAGTCTACCTCATGATTATAAAATGATTCAATAAGTCCTAGTTCCCTTCAGGCTATTCCAAGGATTTGTGATTGAGGATTGCAAAGTTAAGTTGAGTACTCACTACATTCTGGTCTTACAACAATGCTCATATAAGCTGATGTTCAATGACACTTTGTGTGCAGTCATGTGTAATTTATGTATGATGCAGTGCAGAACATTGCTCCAAGTAAGTGACAATAGGTGCTGCCTCTAACAGCAGTTAGCCCACACCAACATCAACAAAAACCTCTTCCGTAGATCCATCAGAGTGAGTCAAAGATGTGCAGTAACAAGGTACTGCAGATGCTGGTTAATACAGAAAACGTCAGAAAGTGCTGGAGTAACTCAGTGGGTCGGGCAGTTTTTCTGGAGACAAAGGATGGGTGACGTTTTGGGTCGGAACCCTTCTTCAGATTTAAAGTAGCGAGAGGGGAACTGGAGGTACGGAAAGGCCAGAACAAATCAGGGCCAGCAACAGATGACCAAGGAAGGGTGGAGCCCACAATGGCCCATTGTTGGCTGGGGAAGATGTGATAATGAAGGGATACAAGGATGTGGATAGTGGAGCTTGTCGGATGACTGGGGGGGGGGGGGGGGGGGAACGAGAGGGAATGCAGGGCTTACTTGAAATTAGATAAATCAATGTTCATACCGCTGGGTTGCAAGCTGCCAAGTGAAATATGAGCGTTGGGCCTCACTCTGACTGACAGTGGAGTAGGCCCAGGACAGAAAGGTCAGTGTGGGATTGGGAAGGGGAGTTAAAGTGTTTGGATGGCCCTATCCTGGTCTCCCATCAGCAAGTCTACTCTCACTCAAGCACTGTTATGTTACGATCATTGTCCTGAGTAATACTTACATCCTCACATCTTCCAAAAAAACCATCAGTTTCATGTATCCTGAAGTCAAATATTCACTCTTCAATCTGGCTTTAATTATAACTCCCTTTGCATTTTAAATTTACTTCCGAACTTGCTAAAGGCAAGTTAAACATCTTTTCTTCTTATCTCTTGTTATAATGATGTATATTGAGATAATAAAATATATTAGTGCGTCATTAATCAACAGAACACTTCCTTTAGGAGCAACATAATAAAAATGCCATTTATATGTGGTGTCAAAAATTAAATTAATTCAATCCGTTTTATCTGCGGCTTTGAACCATCTAAGTTCAGAAGTAGAGGTCATGATGATGATGTCATCATCTTGGAGTGGTGGGTACGAACTGTTTATTAATTTCTCTTCTCTGTTTAATCTCAGTTTAAGATGAGTATTTGATGACACTGGGCCTGTTCTCGCTGGAGCTCAGAAGGATGAGGGGGAACCTCATTGAAACGTACCGAATAGTGAAAGGCCTGGATAGAGTGGACGTGGAGAAGACATTTCCACTAGTGAGAGAGTCAAGTACTGGAGGGCACAGCCTCAGGATTAATGGACATACCTTGTTTCGGTCTGAAACGTTGCCTATTTCCTTCGCTCCATAGATGCTGCTGCACCCGCTGAGTTTCTCCAGCACTTTTGTCCACCTTTAGAAAAGAGATGAGGAAGTATTTCTTTAGTCAGAGTGTGGTGAAACTGTGGAACTCATTGCCACAGACGACAGTGGAGGCCAAGTCATGGGGTATTTTTAAAATGGAGATTGACAGCTTCTTGGTTAGTGAAGGTGTCAAAGATTATGGGGAGAAGCCAGGAGAATGGGGTTGAGAGGTAAAGATAGATCAGCCATGATTGAATGGTGGAGTAGACTCAATGGGCCAAATAGCCTACTTCTGATCTTATGACACGAGTTACATCAGCTCTCTCCTTTATCAACCTGTGATGGAATTGACTCCAGATAATGGTTCCAATTCTACATTTAATTATGGTCACCTTTATCTAATAAATGGAAGTCACGTGGGCTAATTATGTCTTTCACTTTTTAAATATATATATCTTCCTGTTCAACAAATGTACTCATAAATTTGTGAAATATTTAACATTTTCTCCTAATTTTGAGATAACAGTGTGTGTAATTATTTTCCCATTAGCTTTTTGCCCTGGTCTTGATGTGTTGGCCAGCTTGTAATATATTTTTCAAATATCCATTGTCACAGTATAACCTTGGGCAATTCAAAGGATTTATGAATTAATAAATAATGTATCACATATTAATCTCTGTATTAATTCAATCACGGAATGTGGACGTGGCAATAAGCCTAGCATTAGTGACCTTAATTGTCCTTTGCAAGTTTGGTTTAGACAGTTTAGAGCAGGAGTTCCCAACCTTTTCTGTCCCATTTACCCCTGGCAACTTTAATAGCACGTAACAATGTTATTTCACTTATTTATGAACAACTAATGATGAACAGATACCGGTGTATATCAGAACCAAACACAGTCAGTCAATGAGAAAAAATATGTACAAATCCAGAATCAACAAATTTACCCCCCTGGTCGGGAACCCGGTTTAGAGATGCAGCGTGGAAACAGCTGCATCTCTTTGGCCCACCGTGTCCCTGCCGACCAGCGATCACCCGTAAACTATCCTACACACTGCGGACAATTTACAGAAGCCAATTAACCGACAAACATGTACGTGTTTGGAATGTGGGAAGAAACCAGAGCACCCAGAGAAAACCCACGCAGTCACAGGGAAAATTGGGAATAGAAATTTGGATGTGTTGTTGCAATTGTAAAAGATCTTGGTGGGTCTGCATTTAGGGTACTGTATTCAGGTTCGGTCACCCTGTTGGTCACCCAGAAAGTTGGTGTAATGTAATATGCAATAATATGAGAGATTTTGCTTGCTTTATTGCACCTCACACAAACATAATTAATTACCGCTATTTGGGTGACTTCATGTATGTAGCAGCCTTGTAAATACAGTTTTGCTTAGTTTATAAATACAACGCGGAAACAGGCCTTTCGGCCTACCGAGTCCGCACCAACCAGCAATCCCCGCACATTAACAGCACCCTACCCAGACTAGAGACAATTTTTACATTTACAGAAAAACAATTGACCTACAAACCTGCACGAGTTGTAGTGTATTTGGGTGCTTGGAACTGACTCAAAAGAACACAGATACAGGAGTAAACCACCAAGCTTCTTTATTCCAGGACGCCACCTTGAGTCTCCCCCAGCGCATGCGTCCCCTCGCACAAGACATAACATACGCTAATTATATCACATACATCACTGCTCCCCCTTTAACTTGGAGGCGGATAACACCATTTCGTTTACATTAAATATAATTGATTAACTTGCAAAATTATATTATTAGTCATCTTACATTATATCCACATAACTGTAATAATTATATCTAAACTTAGCACTTATAATTTTTCATTCCACTCATCTTCTTACTCCTTGCTTTAAGTGTTATCCTTTTCCGTTCCCTTCTGTGTAAATTGTGCACTCTTTCGAAACACTCGAGTTCTACCTGTATCTCTGCCTCTTCCCTTTTTAAATATCCTAATCTAATTTGCAGATTTCTTCCTGTTCCTGATATTCTGCTAAAGTTAACATTTCCTCTGTTTCTGTTCCTTATTTGTAGGTGGGATCTGACACATGACTGCAGGTTTTCGTTTTCTAGCAGCTTCCTCTGTCGCTCAATTTCCTGGTGCTGTGTGTTTATCTGCTCTTGCTGTACAATAACATTCTGCAATGCATAACCATTTGTCCATTGCTCAGTGAAGGAAGCTCCATGCTGGACTATAGTGAAGTGTCCTAATTGCAATCGGTCCTGCATACTTTTGTCTCGACCGACAAGCCTCTCTTCTTTGGACTTTTCTATTAACAGCTTTTGCTCATCGTTACACATTTATTTAACCGTTCTTTGTATCGTTTAAGCCTTTTCTGTTGTTCATCTATTTAACTTCTTAAATCACCTTTCTGGTTATTCATCAAAAAGTAGGATCTGTATTGTCTTTGCAATACAACAGTGGCTTTGATTTGCGCTCTGTATAGTTTCCTTACTACATAAGCATGGTAGTGAGACTGCACTACAACTATTGTATATTTCAGTTTGAGGAAGACTTTCCTATATCATTTAAGCCTTTTGTATAATTTCAGCCTTTTCTGTTGTGCATCTATTTGTCTCCTTAGGTCTTTCCTATACCAACTCATACGAAGTACTGACTGAAATTTTACAGTAGCCCTCTTTTGCTTAATCCACTGCCTAACCACCATACCTTAGTAGGCAGCCTGAATGGTAATGGTTGCATACCTAATTGACTGATATTGCACAAACTGGGAATGCCCTATTTTGCATGCTTTGTACTATCTCTGGATCGAAATGACTGCTTGTCGCATAGCTCTGTAGCATACCCTTGATCGGTAACCATGGTATGAAGCTTGCAGAGTGACTACAGCCGCCTTTTGCATCAATAAATGTTTTCTTGTAATGCACATCATTAAGACTGACTTAATATGGCGTGCTGCCTTGATTTTAGCAACCAATTCTTTGGCTTTAATCCCACGGTAGAAGGCCTGAATACAAACCACAGCTTTTCTCAAACTATTATAATGCCTCACTTGGACATCTCTTATCTGGCAAGCTCTGTGTCGTTGCTGTACCGCATTGGAAGACCAGCGTAGTTTCTTGAAATACTGATGCTGTTTATGCATCTGATAATAAGTCTGTATGACCTTTGCAGATTTATTCATGCACCACAATTGCTTTCGAACAACCATCCCTCGGTAGGCAGCCTGAATCAGCACAACACTGCTGTGTACTTTCATGTAAGACTTGCGATCACTTTCCATTTGAAGGTGTGCCCTATAATGGGTTTGCACTATTATAGCTGCCAATTTCATTGCCCTGTATGGACGGTATACTCTGTGCCTTCTAAATGCTGTTTGTATTACCGTTGCTGCCTTCTGTTTGTTCCGGATCTCTCTCCGTACCTACATACCCCTGAATGCAG
Organism: Raja brachyura; assembly: GCA_963514005.1. The sequence continues at coordinate 46,480,363 of OY740796.1, forward strand.
CTTGAATAGTTAGGGTTCCCCTCTGGATGGCAATGTCCCTTTGCATTTGACTTTTGTCCTTTGAGGGACTCCCTGCCCTCTTTAGTTCAGGCTCCTTGCCTCTGGATGCCCTTGGAGGTTTTGGCGAGAAATGAGCCATTAATGCCTCCTTACACTCCTCGTACATTTTGTCTGTGGGCTTTGCTGGCAGCAGTAACGTTTCCTACAATTTGAAAAGCCATGCTACCTGTTGCTATTCAAGTGCACTATATTCTGTTCTCTCACTGTGTTTCCTGCACTGGACTTAATCCTTTTACACACTAAGAAGTGATCCAGTCCACTGACTATTATCAATTCTTATAATAATAGATTTATACTATTAACCAACATTTCATGTCAATAGCCATTAAGAACATTTTAAACCATATTCCTTCTATGCACATAGATTTACTATTCATAACAGTGACCAATGCATTATATTCAAACAGTCCTGCTTTTACTGTGCCCATGCATTACATTCACAGAGGGCTTTTATTATGTATTTCACAGCTCCAGCTTGTGGCCTGTGGACTCTGGTGCATACTCGACCCCTCGAGCTGTCCCCACTGGTACCTTTGCTGATGGCCCCACTGGACCTCCACTTTTGCTGCTTTTGCTGGCTCCCCCGGGCCTCACCGTTACTGTTGCTGCCGCTGGCTCGCAGCCAAGTCGACTCCCGCTGCCCCGCTGACTTACCTGCTGTCAACCTTGGACGCCCTGCGGAAGGCAAGTCGCTGCTGCTGGTCCCACTGCTCGGCTCGTCGCTGGCTCACCGGCACGCCTGGCTGCTCGGCTTATCTGGACTGTGCCCCGCCGTCGGGGGCTGGGTAAGTGTTGTGTCCCGCTTCTCTCTCGTTCGGCCGGCTTTCTCTCGCAACCGGGCTTTCTCTGCTTTCTCCCCCAACCGGTCTGAAGTGCTTGAGTGATGTGTCCTGCTTCTCTCGCATGGCCCTCTATTCGCTCGGGGCCGGATTCCCTCTCACGTCCGGGCTTTCCCCGCTCTCGGCCGTTCCTTGCGACCGTGCTCTGTGTCCCGCTTCTCTCACGGGGCCTGGTCCGTTTCTCCCTCGCGGTCGGCTTTCCCACTTGGCCGGTTCCGCTTCTCTCTCGCGGTCGTCTCCTGCGACTGGGCCTTCTCTCATGGTCGGGCTTACTGAGCTCTCGACCGGGCTTTCGCTGCTCTCGGTCGTCTCCTGCGACTGGGCCTTCTCTCACGACCGGTCCGCTTCTCTCATGGCCGTTTTTTTAAAACTCTGCTGGTCCGCTTCTCACTCCGCCGGCTTTCTCCCTCGACAGGGCTGACTCGTCTCCCGGCCAAGCTTTCTCTCACAACCGGGCTGCCTCTGCTCCCGGCCGGATTGACTCCGTTTTTGTCGGTGGCGGTCTCCGGACCTGTCCGTGCCCTACACGGTACTAGGCCCTCACTCGATGTCGGTGGCGGCTCCTGGGCCTGGCTGTGGGCTACACAGCCCTGGAAAACGTCTGAAGTCGGTCGAGGTCACCAGACCTGTACATGGCCTAACGGTACACGGCCCTGGAACTCACCCGAAGTCGGTGGCGGCTGCTGGGCCTCTTCTGCCCCTTTGCCTTGGCTGCACGGCCCTGGAAAGCGTTCCAGATAAGTTGACACCGTCGCTGTCCGGCTGGTTAGGCTTCCAGCTTTCAGCTGCGTTCTGCAGTGACACTTACTTACTGCCCCACTTGTTTTCCTTGCTTCCTGTTCCGACCTTTCTTTTCTTTGGCGCCAATTCAGAACCATTTGGCACCAAATCTTTTTGCTTAGTGCCGTTCCACAACCTCTTCTTTTCAACTTTTTTTTCTCTTGACAGCCCTTCTTCTTTGTTCTTTTCTGTTGATCTTCGTTGCCTCGTTATCATTGTTGTGTGTTTTGGTGTAACAATGCACCTAAAACTTAGCTGTACAAAGATTATTCAGGTTGAGGAATTCGACAAAAGAAAACTCAGTCTAAAATGTGTAACAATCCGAGGGACGACATCTTGCCACGTAGACACAACATAGAGATAGCTTGACAAACTCGCCGACTAGTGCAGCTGATGTTTTAAACTACAGTCCCGTGCTTAGAGGGATCTCGCAAACGACTGCGACACAACTCTGTATCTACAGTTTAAACTGTTAAATAATCCTGCGTGTTGCAAAACAGTCCTGCGGGTGAGTTCACAAACTCCATCCCATCCTCGTCGCCAATTGTAGTGTATTTGGGTGCTTGGAACTGACTCAAAAGAACACTCAGATACAGGAGTAAACTACCATAGAAACATAGAAAATAGGTGCAGGAGTTGGCCATTCGGCCCTTCGAGCCTGCACCACCATTCAATATGATCATGGCTGATCATCCAACTCAGTATCCTGTACCTGCCTTCTCTCCATACCCCCGATCCCTTTAGCCACAAGGACCACATCTAATTCCCTCTTAAATATAGCCAACAAACTGGCCTCAACTACCTTCTGTGGCAGAGAATTCCAGAGATTCACCACTCTCTGTGTGAAAAATGTTTTTCTCATCTCGGTCCTAAAAGACTTCCCCCCTTATCCTTAAACTGTGACCCCTTGTCCTGGACCTCCCCAACATCGGGAAGAATCTTCCTGCATCTAGCCTATCCAACCCCTTAAGGATTTTGTAAGTTTCTATAAGATCCCCCCTCAATCTTCTAAATTCTAGCGAGTACAAGCGAATACCAAGCTTCTTTATTCTAGGACGCCACCTTGAGTCTCCCCCAGCGCATGCGTCCCCTCGCACAAGACATAACATATGCTAATTATATCACAAACATCACAGGAGTGTGGGAGGAAACCGAAGATCTCGAAGAAAACCCACAAGGGCCACGGGTAGAACGTACAAACTCCGTACAGCGAAGCACCGTTAGTCGGGATCGAACTCGGGTCTGTGGCGCTGCAAGCGCTATAAGGCAGCAACTCTACCGCTGCGTCACCGTGCCGCCCTTAATCCAAGTTTCCTGATAAATCCTTGTTTATAAATGTGACCGACAAAAATTCAGCCATTTTGTGTTTTGCTTTTACTTAATACAGTGGCGCTAATGTTACTGCAATTAATATATTGGGAAGAAATTGGAGATTTCGGAGAAAACCCACGTGGTTACGAGGAGAACGTACAAACTCCATACAGACAGCACCCGTAGTCAGGATTGAATCCGGGTCTCTGGCACTTTAGGGTAGTACTGTAGCTCGACCGCTGCGCCACTTGCTGTTCACTGCCAGACAGTCAACAGTGGATTTTAACTCACGAGTTTACAAATAACAGCAAGGTCTTTTAACAGTGTTAGTGAGTCTCAGAGTTCTGCCACTGCACCATCTGGTGTTTGGAACCACTAGGTTGCCAGCCAGCATCTCTGGAGCACCCTCCACAAAACCATCGTGACTGACATTCCTTTCCTTTACTCAATCCCTTCCCAAGATTACATCTCACCAGTTTGTTCAGTTTTCTTGAGAAATCTGGAATCCTGCCCGAATATCGTAAGAGCCTTTTGGGACATGAGGTGCTGATCCTCTCTGGCAAATTATGCAGCCCTCCCACCTGTTAGCGTTATCCCTCTGTTTGCTAGTTGTGAAGATTCCTAAGAGCTTCTCTTTTGATTCATGTGTGTACTTTCGTTTTAGTTTAGTTTTAGTGCAGTTTTAGCGTAGTTTAGAAATACAACATGGAAACAGGCCCTGCTGCCGACCGAGTCCGCACCGACCAGTGATCACCAGTGCACTTGTTCTGTCCTAAACACTAGGGACAATTTACGGAAGCAGATTATCCTACAAACCTGCACGTCTTCGAATGTGGGAGAAGGGAGAAAGTACAAACTTCTTATAGAAAGCACCTGTTGTCAGGATCGAACCCGGGTCTCTGGCGCTGTAAGGCAGCAACTCTACCGCTGCCTCGTTAGTTGGCATATCAAGTTGCCAGAAAGACTTCTGACTATCCCTGGGACCCACCTACAATATCCCAGATGAATCAGTAATCAGTTAACTGCTCCTCCTTTTGAGCTTCTTTGAATCACTAAGAATATGAAAGACAGTATTGATTTTGAGCCTCGCTGTATCATCATTAGCTCTGCAAACGTTTTAATTGCTGTAATTCAAGACATTGGGATTTGGGACATGGTGCGAGGGAGTGGGAAGCTGACTTACTTGAATAGAGACAGAGTAACTCAGTGTGTCTCCAGCACCCTGGGCCCTATTTTCTAAGGCACAGCAAAGGAGTCGCAAGTTAGTACAAACGCGGGGACGTTATAAAGCCCACCCAGAGACAGGCTTGAGCACTTGAATTGGACCAGCAGCTTGGAGACAGAGGGGTAACTTTTATTTAACAAAGGGTGGTGGGCTTATATTTACTGGAACTTAGAAGGATGAGAGGGGATCTTATAGAAACATATACAATTCTTAAGGGTTTGGACAGCGTTTAAATAGCGGAGTCAGGGGATATGGGGAGTAGGCAGGAACGGGGTACTGATTGGGGATGATCAGTCATGATCACATTAAATGGCGGTGCTGGCTCGAAGGGCCGAATGGCCTATTCCTTCCCCCTATTGTCTATTGTCTATTGACAGGCTAGATGCAGGAAAAATGTTCCTCATGTTGGGGGGAGTCCAGAATCAGGGGGTCACAGTTTAACAATAAGGGGTAGGCCATTTAGGACTGAGATAAGGAAATACATTTTCACCCAGAAGGTTGTGAATCTGTGGAATTCTCTGCCACAGAAGGCAGTAAAGGCCAATTTGTTGGATGTTTTCAAGGGATAGTTAGATTTAGATATTGGGTTAACGCGATCAAGGGAAATGGGGAGAACGGGGTACTGATTTTGGTGATCAGCCTTGATCATATTGAATGGCGGTGCTGGCACGAAGTGCCAAATGGCCTACTCCTGCATGCATTTTCTATATTTATATGTGTATGGAACGAGCTGCTGGAGGAGGTAGTTGAGGCAGGTACTATCACAATAGTCATGAAACACTTAGACAGGTACATGGCTCGGGTAGGTTTAGAGAGATATGGGCCAAACGCAGGCAGGTGGGACTGGTATGGATGGGGCATGTTGGTCGGCGTGGGAAAGTTGGACTGAAGGGCCTGTTTCCACGCAGTATGACTATGACTCTCTCTCTATGTCTCTGTGACCAGCATCTGCAATCCACATTTTATTCCATTAGAGAACGCCTTCATTGCTGATTTGTGCTACCAATTTTCAGGTTAGCACAAATAAATAATATTATTGTAAATTTAATTTTAAAACTGTAGGAATTGCTGAGTGCTAGACGTAGCTACTCTGCAGCTAGTGTTTAGCTAAAATAGTCTCTTAGCCGGTACCGATTGTGTAAGTCAATAACGACTGACTGGAGCGCCAGAGAGCCAGGATCGACCCTGACTAAGGGTGTTGTCTGTACGGAGTTTGTACCTTCTCCCTGGACTGCGTGGGTTTTCTCCGGGTGCTCCAGTTTCCTCCCACACTGCAAAGACATACAGGTTTGCAGGTTAATTTGGACTGAAGTGCCAGTTTTCGCACGTTATCTGTAAACTAAACAAACTACAGTCAACATATAAGGAACTACTGAGGCAGAGAAATATAAACAATGGAGGTCTTGCAACAGCAATATGTCTTTTGATAATCATGGAAACCACAGCTGCACCTCTTCTGCGGCACCACTATCCGTTAAAAATATAAATCGGCCCGTGCGGGCACATGCAGAAACCAAACATATAAATAGCTGAACAAGCAATAAATGTGAGATCTTTATTTAGAGGAGCATTGAACTGGGACTGGAATTAATCTCTAAGGTTTAGTTTAGTTTAGTTTAGTTTATTGTCATGTATACTGAGGTACAGTGAAAAGCTTTTTTGTTGCGTGCGATCCAGTCAGCGAAAAGACGATACATGATTACAATCAAGCCGTCCACAGTGTACAGATACAGGTTGAAGGGTGTAACATTTAGTGCATGATAAAGTCCAGTAAAGTCCGACTAAAGATAGTTCGAAGGTGTCCAATGACGAAGATGGGAGGCCAGGACTGCTCTCAAGTTGGCGAGAAGACGGTTCAGTTGCCCGATTGGAGCTGGTAAGAGCCTATCCCTGAAATTAGAGCATGGTGCAATGGAAACACATGCATCTTGTTCAATCCACCCCCTCTCACACTATTCTGTACGTCTGTGCATTTAACATGCATACAGCAAACAGTTAAGGGCCTGTCCCACTCGGCAATTTATTTTGTCGACTGCCAGCGTCATATCAGTATCGCCAAAAGATTTTGAACATTTCAAAATTCAGCGGCGACACTTGAAAAAACACCGCACGTCAATACGTCATCACGCCACTAATTTTTCGGCGACGTGATACATCAGTCAATGATGCCGGCAGTCGCCGATAAAAATCGGCAGGTGGGACAGGCCCTTTACATGCACTACAATGAACACAAATCAAACTTTTGCTGTGCCGCAAATCCAAAATGAATACAAATCTATGAATTAACTTTGGTCATATACCATCTATTCCCCTCTTTCCGCTTTCCCCTGACTCTCAGCCTGAAGAAGGGTCTCGACTCAAAACATCACCTATTCCTTTTCTCCAGAGGCGCTGACTGACCCGCTGAGTTACTCCAGCATTTTGTGTCTATCTTCGGTGTAAACCAGCATCTGCAGTTCCTTCCTACAGATTTGGTCATGTTTTTGTCTTTCAGGCCTAATATTTCCAATATAGTAATATGAAACTTTAAAAAGAGTGATTAGTATGAATTCATCAATTACAAGGTAATGTTCACTCATTTATTATACAGAATATATATTTTCAACTTTAATTTACATTTTACATTACACAATCCAGTTGCCGTGGACAGCTTCAGTAATAAGATCATTGATTAAATCCCAGTTCTGGTTGCCACATCATTTGCCATCTCCAATAGAGTTGCTGCCTTAACTAAACTATAATAAACTAAACTTAACTGAACTAAACTGAATTGAACAGAGTTCAACAACTGAACTGAATTGAATTACTCAACTAAAATAAATCAGTGTTATGGAATGTTTAAGAAAGAACTGGAGATGCTGGAAAAATCGAAGGTAGACAAAAATGCTGGAGAAACTCAGCAGGTGAGGCAGCATCTATGGAGCGAAACGTCACCTATCCCTTCGCTCCATAGATGCTGCCTCGCCCGCTGAGTTTATCCAGCATTTTTGTCTACCTTCAGTGTTATGGAAGATCAGGGGATAGAATGTGCGGAACCACGGATGGGGCAGTTTAGTGTTGGGTTTAAGAGACTTTTAGAGTTGCAGGAAATGGTGGGGCGCGGATCATATGCAGGCAAAGATTAGTTTATCTTGACATCATGTTCAGCATGGATAATGTGGGCCAAAGGGCCTGTTCTGGTGCTGTACTGTTATATGATCAGTAGGGAATGTGAGTCCATGTTATACTGTCAAAAGATGAAGTCCTTGCTTCCCGCACAGAGTTTATATTTAATGTGCTAATATGGCAACTTTATCTCATTTAATTTTATGGGTGCAATTGTCAAGCTGCTGCCTTACAGCATCAGAGACCGGGTTTGATCCTGACTACTGGTGCTGTCTGTATGGAGTTTGTACGTTCGCCCCTCGACCTCCGGGACCACCAGTTTTTCCCCACAGACGTACAGATTTGTAGGTTAAATGGCTTCTGTAAAATTGTAAGTTGGTGTTGGTGTTGGTGTTGGTGTTGGTGTGTGTGTGTGTGTGTGACTGGATGGCACAGTCTCGTTGGGCTGAAGGGCCTGTATACTCGCTGTATCTTTAACTAAACTAAATGTATTTCAGCATTGAGCCAGACAGAGACATATTCTTCAAGAAGGTGGGACACCTGCACACTGTGGCAGCAACTTTCTGATTCAACTGGACATCAGCACGTGTTTGAAAGTGTGGTGCGATCCACACATTGTGAGCGGGGAGTATTGTTCCCTCAGCTAGTTTGGCAGCAAATGCTGGCAGCTATATTTGTCAGCTCCTTGCAAACCTATTGTAATGTGCAAATAGTTCTGCCAATGCATAGGCAGTGATGTTTGATGGATTTGGGCTAATGCCTGGAATTGCCACAAACTGGCGAATCACATCTAACCTGGCCCAGAGGCAGAGTTGTTGAAGACCCGAGACACAAGAGACTGCCGATAGATTCATTGAGTTATAAAGCACGGAAACCTTAAGCCCAACTTTGCCCATGCTGACCAAGATGTCCCATCTTGTCTGAAGAAGGGTCTCGACCTGAAACGTCACCTATTCCTTTTCTCCAGGGATGCTGCCCGTCCTGCTGAGTTACTCCAGCTTTTTGTGTGTATCTTGCATCTACACTAGTCCTACCTGCCCTCATTTGGCCCATATCCCACTAAACCTGTCCTATCCATGTACCTGTCCAAATGAATTTTACATAATATTAAAGTATATGCCTCAACTACCTCCTCTGGCAGCTCGTTCCGTATACCCACCACCCTCTGAATGAAAAGGTTGCCCCTCAGATTTCTATTATATTTCTCCCCTCTCACCTTAAACCTATGGTTCTTAATTCTCCGAAGACTTTGTACAATGCCCCTATCTATTCTCCTCAAGGTCTCATACACGGCACAGTGGTGCAGCGGTAGAGTTGCTGCCTTACAGCGCCAGAGACCTGGGTTCGATCCTGACCACTGGTGCTGTCTGTACGGAGTTTGTACGTTCTCCCTGTGCTAAGTGCTAGTGACTGCCCAACAAATTCTCTGGCCCTGAAAATGTAATAGTATAGTCATGGAGCCTCATTCCAATAGCAAAGATAGACACAAAAAGCTGGAGTAGCGTAGCGGGTCCAGGAGCATCTCAGGACATAGATAGGACAGATTTAGAGGGATTGGGCCTAATGCAGGCAGGTAGGTAGGGCTTGTGTAGATGGGACATGTTGGGCAGAGTGGGCAAGTTGAGCCAAAGGGCCTGCTTCCAAGCTGTACGACTATCTCTAGAACTTACATAAGGCAGAGGATATGAAGACCTACAGTTTCCATCCAATTTGTGACTGATGAAACGTGAAGGTTTTATATTTGTAAGAACTCCACAAGATTATCTTTGGCCTTCTCCTATGTAGCTAATGCCCCATCTCACACTGAATACAGTACTATCCCCAAATATTAATATCACAGTCACTGAGTAATGCCATTCTAAATCTAAACTCTTTATAATTTAATTGCAAATTGTGCTTTCTCAACAGTCTTGTTATTTATCTAACTCCATATTTTTTACCCGTGCAATAAAAACTGCTTCTCCTTTCAAACAAAACTGAAGACTGCATTTCCTACCTATAACGCAGCCTTTTCTCCACTCCTTTCTGAATTTTAATAAAGATCTTATTGAATTATGAATACAGCTCGCAACTAATCTAGTTAAAATGATTCTATGGAATTGGGTTAACTAATGAACCATTAAATACTGAGCATATAAAATGACATATGATAAAGTTAATGTTCCTTGTCCGACAGCTTTTAAATTTATTAGTAAGTGATGCAGATTGTATTACTGAACGTCAACCATGAAATGCACTATTGTTACATGTAGTTGTTTTTAGTCATTCACAGCTTGACAATATGCAGGGTCATGATTAGAATGTGGAGGGAAGATATGCTGCCCAAATACTGGGGTACAAAGCTTGTCACACTGTTGGTACTGCTGTGTAAAACTAGGTTTAGTTTGGTTACTTTTAGTTTTGAGATACAGTGCAGGAAACAGGCCCTTTGGCTCTCTGAGTCCGCACCGACCAGCCATCCCCGCAAATCAACACTATCCTACACACTCTACGGATAATTGGAGTCAAAGAGTGAAACGGTGTGCAAACAGGCCCTTCGGCCCAACTTGTCCACACCTACCATTTACAAAAAATTAAAATTTCTACCAAGCCAATTAACCTACAAACCTGTACGCCTTAGGAGTGTGGGAGGAAACCAAAGGTCTCGGAGAAAACCCACGCGGTCACGTGGAGAACGTACAAACTCCTTACGGACACCACCCGTAGTCTTATAGAATTTTTGGAGGATGTAACTAGTAGAGTGGATAAGGGAGAACCAGTGGATGTGTTATATCTGGACTTTCAGAAGGCTTTCGACAAGGTCCCACATAAGAGATTAGTATATAAACTTAAAGCACATGGTATTGGTGGTTCAATATTGATGTGGATAGAGAATTGGCTGGCAGACAGGAAGCAAAGGGTAGGAGTAAATGGGTCCTTTTCAGAATGGCAGGCAGTGAGTAGTGGGGTACCGCAAGGCTCAGTGCTGGGACCCCAGCTATTTATAATATACATTAATGATTTGGACGAGGGAATTGAATGCAACATCTCCAAATTTGCAGATGCTGGGGGGTATACCAAGCTTGGGGGTATAGTTAGGTGTGAGGAGGCTGCAGGGTGATTTGGATAGGCTGCGTGAATGGGCAGATGCATGGCAGATGCAGTATAATGTGGATAAATGTGAGGTTATCCACTTTGGTAGCAAAAACATGAGGGTAGACTATTATCTAAATGGTGGCAGATTAGGAAAAGGGGAGATGCAACGAGACCTGGGTGTCATGGTACACCAGTCATTGAAAGTAGGCATGCAGATGCAGCAGGCAGTGAAGAAAGCAAATGGTATGTTAGCATTCATAGCAAAAGGATTTGAGTATAGGAGCAGGGAGGATCTACTGCAGTTGTACAGGGTTTTGGTGAGACCACACCTGGAGTATTGCGTACAGTTTTGGTCTCCAAATCTGAGGAAAGACATTCTTGCCATAGAGGGGGTTCAGCGAAGGTTCACCAGACTGATTCCTGGGATGTCGGGGCTTTCATATGAAGAAAGACTGGATAGACTCGGCTTGTACTCACTGGAATTTAAAAGATTGAGGGGGGATCTTATAGAAACTTACAAAATTCTTAAGGGGTTGGACAAGCTAGATGCAGGAAGATTGTTCCCGATGTTGGGGGAGTCCAGAACAAGGGGTCACCGTCTAAGGATAAGGGGGAATTCCTTTAGGACCGAGATGAGGAAAACATTCTTTACACGGAGAGTGATGAGTCTCTGGAATTCTCTGCCACAGAAGGTCGTTGAGGCCAGTTCATTGGCTATATTCAAGAGGGATTTGGATGTGGCTCTTGTGGCTAAAGGGATCAGGGGGTATGGAGAGAAGGCAGGCATGGGATACTGAGTTGGATGATCAGCCATGATCATATTGAATGGCAGTGCAGGCTCGAAGGGCCAAATGGCCTACTCCTGCACCTATTTTTCTATGTTTTCTATGTTTCTATGTAGTCGGGATCGAACCCAGGTCTCCGGTGCTGTAAGTGCTACAAGGCAGCAACTCTACCGCTGCACCACCATGTTGCCCAAAGCTTCACATTCCAATCATTAATTCAACATTTCAATGCATTAAAACTCAACAAAATGGTGTATGTTACTGTAGCTTAAAAACATGACAGTAATATGACTCAATGTACTTTTAGAAAGGAGATGAGGAGGAATTTCTTTAGTCAGAAGTGGTGAAACTGTGGAAATCAAGGCGGACGTTGACAGATTCTTGATTAGTCGGAGCATCAGGGGTTATGGAGAGAAGGCAGAAGAATGGGGTTGAGAGGGAAATATAGATCAGCCATGTTGGAATGGCAGAGTAGACTTGCTGTCGTAAATGGCCTAATTTTCTGCTCCTGTGAATTATGAACTTATAAAAATTGTAAAAAATGGTGAAGTTCCAGGTGTACTGAGCATTCGTTAGTTCAGGAAGTCAGCAAATTGATTTCAAGGGCTGAAATTGTGTCTATTTCTGGTGAGATTTGATAGATCCAAGCACAGCATATGCCATATGTATGTGTGTTTGCATCATTTTTCTCAGTCAAGCCTTTTGTTGGAGTTAAATGGCCAATATAATCCTGGTACAACAGTTATTCCAGGGCCCTTAGCTAAGTCTTCATAAGTTCATAAGTCATAGGAGTAGAATTAGGCCATACAGCCCATCGAGTCCTCTCCGCCATTCAATCGTGGCTGATCTTTTTTTAACCTTCCATCACAGTGAGGAGTCACTGTGATGGATGTTGGTGTTAAATTGTGTTAATTGTGTGTTTTGTTGCTTTTTTACTGTTATGACTGCATGGTAACGAAATTCCGTTCAAACTTGTTTTTGAATGACAAATTATTAAATTCAATTCAATCTATCTTTCCCTCCCCCTTCTCCTGCCTTTTCCCCATAACTCTTGACACCCTTGCCATTCAAGTATCTGTCAATTTCTGCTTTAAGTCTTGGGGGCAGAAGATTCAGTCAAAAATCACTGCAATTTTCTATGGTGTTTTATTCTTTTGAGTCGTAGAGTGATACAGCGTGGAAACAGCCCTTTGGCCAACTTGCCCAAACCGGCCAACATATCCCATCTGCCCACGTTTGGTCCATATCCCTCCACACCTGTCCTATCCATGTACCTGTCTAACTGTCTCTTAAACATTGGGATAGTCCCAGCCTCAACCACTGTATCTCCTCAGCTTGTTCCATACACCCACCACCCTTTGTGTGAAAAAGGTGCCCCTCAGATTCCTTTACTGATAAAATTGTCGAGATTCATTGCAGTATCTGACAACATTTGATATACTAATACAAAATAGGTGCTGACTTATTCTGAAAAATTGCAAAATAAATCCATCTAATTTGAAACCAAAACACGGAGAATTAAGTGGAAATATACCTTAATCTCTCAACAGATTGCATGTGAAGTTTTAGTTTAATTTAGAGATGCAGAGTAGAAACAGGCCCTTCGGCCCACCGAGTCCACGCCGACCATCGATCACCTGTACACTAGTTCTATGTTATCCCACTTTCGTACCCACACAATACAGGCAATTTACAGAAGCCAATTAATGCATGTCTCTGGAATGTGGAGCAAAACCAGAGCTCTCAGAGAAAACACATGCGGTCACAGGAGGAACGTGCAAATGCCACACAGAAAGCACCCGAGGTCAGGATCAAACCCGGGTCTTTAGAACGGGCTGTGGCAGCGGCTCTACCAGTTGTGCCATTGTTCATTTATCCTGAAGTAGTATTTCTGTGTGTATTTTATTTATTTTCTGCATGCATGCTTTAAAATGGCCTAATTGGCCAGAGTACAACCCGTTAGGTTATATTAACAATTGAAAGAAGAGAAAATAAAGTTTAGGAATTGATTGGATTTAATAGGGGTTAAGAATGGGTTACGTTGGAATTTATGGATTATTAAAATGAACAGTGTACATAAGAATTTACTGTTTCACAATATGAACTGGAGGTTTTGTGTTGCAGGGAAGCCAATGACAAAGAATGCTCTTAGTCGATTGAGTTGACATTCAAACACACAAAAGCACATGAGAGGAATAGATCAGGTAGATGCACAAAGTCTCTTGCCTAGAGTAGGGGAATCGAGGACCAGAGGACATAGGTTTAAGGTGAAGGAGAAAAGATTTAATAGGAATCTGAGGGGTAACATTTTCTACATTGGGTGGTGGGTGTGTGGAACAAGCTGCCAGAGGAGGTCGTTGAGGCTGGGACTATCCCAAATTTTAAGAAACAGTTTGACAGGTACATGGATAGGACAGGTTTAGAGGGTTATGAACTAAGCGCAGGCAGGTGGGACATGTTACTAGTGTAACTGGGACATGTTGGCTGGTGTGGGCAAGTTGGGCTGAAGGGCCTGTGTCACTGTGACTCTATGACACACTAGAAAGATAACAGAGTGAAATTTCTTTGGAAGTTGGCATGTTGCCAGTTTGGAAGGCACGTTTTGCTTTAGAGACACAGCATGGAAACAGACCCTTCGGCCCATCATAAGGTCATGTGATAGGAGCAGAATTAGACCATTCAGTCCATCAAGTCTACTCTGCCCTTCAATCATGGCTGATATATCTCTCCCCCCCCAAACCCCATTCTCTTCACAACTCCTGACACCCGTACAAATAATTGAATCCACACTGACCATTCAAGCTAGTTCTATGTTTTCCACTTTCTCATCCACTCCCTACACATTAGGTGCATTTATTTTATTAACCTTCAAACACTCACGTCTTTGGGATGTGGGAAGAAATTTGAGCACCCATAAGAAACCCACGTGTCACGCGGATAACGTGCAAACCGCACACAGTCAGCACCCGAAATCAGGATTGAACGCAAGGTTTCTGGCGCTGTGAGGCCTCGGCACGCCGATTTACTTGCCAGTGTTTTGTTAAAAATCCCAGACTTGAAAACATCCATGTATATATAATTTTTGTTAGATAAATGTACCAAGGAACTTGACAAAATGGCAGACGAATGGAGTCCCGAAATGGTTTCCACATGGAAGTCATGAGTTGAAAGGATGACTCAATCGAGGGGAATCGAGGACCAGGGGACATAGGTTCAAGGTGAAGGGGAAAAGATTTAATAGGAATCTGAGGGGTAACTTTCTCACACAAAGGGTGGTGAAGTATGGAACAAGCTGCCAGAAGAGGTAGTTGAGGCTGGGACAAAGGCCAATCACCTTTAACCAAATTAAAACTCTACATTTTTAACAACCATGAACTTGAGGACTCTTCTTCGGACCTGAGCACCTGAAGAAGGGGCTCGACCTGAAATGTCACCTATTCCTTTTCTCCAGGGATGCTGCCTGACCCGCTGAGTTACTCCAGCACTTTGTGTCTATCGCTGGGGAAAAAGGATGGGTTGATGTTTCGGGTCAGGACCCTTCTTCAGACTGGGAATAGTGTATGGTGTATTTAAGGGTATAGTGTTTAGTCAACCCCTGAAAACTGGGCTTCTGCGTAAGATTGTGAAATGAGAGCAGCCACGTACATAGGAGTCCAGTCAATATTCTAAACTTGTCAGTGTCGCTCGAAACAAGCGGAGACTGATTTCAAGGGAAGTGCCACCTCTAATTTGCTTCTGGTTATTAGTTGATGTGTCTCAAGCTGGAGGAATAGCTGTGAATTCTCACCCAAATCCTGATAATACCAAGCAATCAATAGCATTACCCTGCTCCTCAGAAATCCATTCTTCATAAATCAGATCTCAGGCCCCTGGAATTATGTTTGGAATGAAGTAATTTCACACATATACAGATGTCATTTTGGTCTATATATTGATCATAAGGCTTCAGCCTTTCCATTGCCAGAAAAATGATGAAAGCCTAATTTAGCTTCAATAAGGCTTCAAAGATTGCCAACTGAATTATCATCTTACAGATTTGACATTGAATTTCTGCTGAGCGCAAATGCTCCCCATAGATGCCGATTCCTTCCTGCGTTGAAAAAAACTCACACGCAACCCTCTCTCCGAACAATGTCTGTCTCCGGGCCTTATCTCCGGGACCCATAACTGAAGTCCTGCACTGCCTCCATACTACCTCCGGCAGGGAGGTAATATGTTTTATCGCAATACTCCAAAATAATGCAATGAACACAAGGCAATGCACAACTGGAGCTGCAACTGTAATATGAGAGCAGGCTAGGACTTTATTCCTTGGAGCGGAGGAGACTGAAGGGTGATCTTATAGAGGTGTATAAAATCATGAGGGGAATAGACAGGGTAAATGCACAGAGTCTTTTACCCAGAGTAGGGGAATCAAGAACCAGAGGACATCAGTTTATGGTGAGAGTGGACCCGAGAGGCAACTTTTCCACAGGGTATATGGAACAAGATGTCATATGAGGTAGTCAAGGTAGGTACTTTGTTGGTTCACATGCTTGATCAATGGTGTTCTCTCATTAATGCTGTATTATTATTATTAATGTTTAGTGTTTTCTGAGTCATTCGTAACTGTCACTGTATGTCATATTGTTATACATATTGAGATACTCCAGCATTTTGCATCTATCTTCAGAGCAAACCAGCATCTTCAGTTCCTTCCTAGACAAGTTAAATAGATTGCTGCCCTATTATAAGGATGGCTTGCATAGTGATCCCCAAATGGTTCAATGATTGTTGTCAAAAATCATAAGGTCTGAGGTTAGAATCAGAAAGCACTTGAGTGTTGGCCAGTGACTTGAAATTAAAAGAGGAAGACTTAGATTGTTGGGATGAATAGAATTCTAATTCTGAGACATTTATATTTGCTTCATTAAATTTCTACAACTTGACAAAGATGCTATGGACCTCAATGTGAACCCTCCTGGCAAATAGGCGAGCGATTAAAATAAAAAAGAAAATTATGTTTTTCTGACAAGACCACTCCTGTGTCAGATGCCAGAAAGGCACCTACAGCCAGCAAGGATTATTAGCAGCCTATGTGCTTATGAGATCCCACAATGTCAATACTAACTATCATGCTCAGTAATTTCATGGTAAAGTAATGGGGCAGAGCTACTGCAAGAATTGAATGGATAATTTGACTAATAACAGAAAACTAGAGAATTGTTTGTGTCGGAGAACTCAGTCATGCAGCGTGGATCATATATATATATATACACGCACACACACGTATATATGTATATATATATACACACACACACACATATATATATACACACACATATATATATGCACACACACACATATATATACACATATATACACACACACACATATACACACACACACACACACATATATACACACACGCACATACATTTATATACACACGCATACATATACACACATATATATACACACACACATATACACGCACATATATATGCACACACACATATATATATACACACACATATATACATACACACATATATATCTATATACACACACATATATATGCGAACACACATAAATACACACACACACACACACACATATATATATACACACACACACACACACACATATATATATATACACACACATATATACAGTACACAAACAATTATTGTATATATATATATATATATATATATACACACACACACCCGCACACATATGTCTAATTGAGGGTACACAAAAGGCTGGAGAAACTCAGCGGGTGCAGCAGCATCTAAGGAGCGAAGGAGATAGGCAACATTTCGGGCCGAAACCCTTCTTCAGACATGTATGTATAATTGAGAGTATTTCATGAAAAATGTACCTTTATCCTTTTTCTTTGCACTATGGATGGTTTGATTACGTTAATATATAGACTTTTTTGATTGGATAGCAAGTGTATATAGAAGATAGACACAGAATACTGGAGTAACTCAGCATCTCTGAATAGAAGGAATGGGTGACGTTATGGGTCAAGACCCTTCTTTAGATGACCCTTCTTCAGAGAAAGAGAGAGAGAAAGAGAGATAGAAAGAGAGAGGGCGAAAGAGAGAAAGCAGGAGAGAGAAAGAGAGAGAGAGAGAGAGAGAGAGAGAGAGAGAGAGAGAGAGAGAGAGAGAGAGAGAGAGAGAGAGAGAGAGAGAGAGTGAGAGAAAGAAAGGCAGGGAAAGAGAGAGAAAGAGAAAGAGAGAAAAAGGAAAAGAGAGAAAGAGAAAAGAAAGACAGAAAGAGAAAGAGAGAAAAAGATGAAGAGAGAGAGAGCGAGAGAGAGAGAGAGAGCGAGAAATGGAAAGAGAGAGGGAGTGAGAAATAGAGAGAGAGCGATGAAAGAGAGATTATATACGAGATATATATATATATATATATGGTGAATCCAGAGAATAGTTTGCAAATAATAAAAAATGTGTTTCATCATCTGCTTCCTTACCTGAGAAAGAAAGCAGGATACCGAGTCAACTGCATCAATTACTTTTCGCTTCAGAAAAATTGTCTCCGCTGAGACTTGATTGAGTAAAGTTTAAATTCTCGGTTCTGCATTCAGGAAATTTAATTTGTCACATTTACCCTTTCCTCATCATCCAGAATAACTTGCGTGTGTGAAGTGATTTTCCATTAAGCATACAGTACTTTGCTTATTAAGTAGTTATGAACTTCATTCTCTGCTACAGCTACCGAGGCTTAACATTTTCAAAATCTTTTAATCATCGTGTCTCTTCTGAAGGCTCTTCGAACAACAGTGTCCTTTTGAAGCAATGATTTCAAAAACTTTAGAGATACAGCGTATCAAATGTGATCTCATTATTTGGAGAAGCAGCGTCTGTATTGAAAGACAATACTGTTCACCTTTTCCTCTACTTCTTCGATCCAAATGCTAGGCCCGATGTATGATTACAATCATCATTACTAGGTCAATGTGTCCAACGTATTGTTCACCATCAAATATTTCTCCAGTCGAGCTCTAGATTTATAAAGGGCCATTTCATAGCATACCCTAGTTTAATTCTGTTTAAAGATTCAGGGGCAGCAGGGGCGGCACGGTGGCGCAGCGGTAGAGTTGCTGCCTTACAGCACTTGCAGTGCCAGAGACCCGGGTTCGATCCCAACTGCGGGTGCTGTGTGTATGGAGTTTGGACATCCCCCCCCCCCCCCCCCCTGTGGCCGTGTAGGTTTACTCCGAGATCTTCGGCTTCCTCCCACACTCCAAAAACGCACATGTTTGTAGGTTAATTGGCTTGGTGTAAATGTAAATTGTCCCTAGTGTGTGTGGAATAGTATTAATGTAAGGGGATCACTGGTCGGTGTGGACTTGGTGGCCGAAGGACTTCGTTTCCGTGCTGTATCAATAAACTAAACTGAATACAGCATGAAAACAGGCCCTTCAGCCCAGCAAGTCCATGTCAACCATCGATCACCTGTTCACAGTAGTTTTATGTTATCCGTCTTTAGCCTCCATACCCTGCACATAAGGGCCAATTTACAGAGGCCAATTAACCTACAAACCAGCACATATTTGGAATGTGGAAGCTAACTGGAGCACCGGGAGGAAAACCCAAGAGGTCACAGGGAGGATGTGCAAACTCCACATGGACAGCATCCAAGGTCATGATGGAACCTGGGTCCCTGGTGCTGTGAGGCAGCGTGGAAACAGGCCCTTAGGCCCACCGGGTCCGCGCCGACCAGCGATCCCCACACATTAACACTATCCGACACCCACTAGGGACAATTTTTACATTCACACCAAGCCAATTAACCTGCAAACCTGTCCGTCTTTGGAGTGTGGGAGGAAACCGAAGGTCTCGGGAAAAACCCACGCAGGTCAAGGGGAGAACATACTAACTCCGTACAGACAGCACCTGAAGTCGGGATCGAACCCGGGACTCTGGTGCTGTAAGTGCTGTAAGGCAGCAACTCTACCGTTGCGCCACCGTGCCTCCTCAGTTCAGAACTAGAAACTGTTTCTCTGAAAAAGGGCCTCAGTTATGAGTCCTGAAATAGGGAAAAGAAACCTATATTAATCCAACTGAGTCTGGAAATATTTAGACACTAATATGGCAGGAGGAGAAATCGTTATTGCACATTAATGTGTATTTTCTATGACATTAATATTCTATGATAAAATACTCGTTAGTCATAGAAAGTCCTAGAGTGATACAGTGTGGAAACAGTCCCTGCAGCCCAACATGTCCACACCGGCCAACATGTCCCAGCTACACGAGTCCCACCTGCCCGCATTTGGCCCATAGCCATCTAAACCTGTCCTCTCCATGTACCTGTCTAACTGTTTATTAAATGTTGGGATAGTCTCTGCCTCAACTCAATTTTCTTGCAGCTCCACCCTTTGTGTGAAAAAAATTACCCCTCACATTCCTATTACATATTTTCCTTTCAATTTAAACCTATGTCCTCTGGTCCTCGATTGACATACTCTGGGCATGTTTCATGCTGTAAAATATTCAGGACAATTGTCGATAACTAAGGTTGTCACAAAGAACTTAAATGGGTTTGTTTAAGCGCATGGAACATGCTAAAATTATGATATGCTACCAAGTCTTTTCGAACAATCTTAATGGCATTGGTGTTAACAAGTGGAACTTTCTGCAGTGCTGAGTACAATAGTACAAGCCCAACTTAATTAACGTATAATGAGAAATTAACTTCAATAATGAAGTGGAAGGTCACCAGTATTTCCATTGTCACATAATAGAGTTTAATTGAAATAGCTAGTCTCCATAATCATTTGTATTCAATTAACTCACTGGTACAATGGAGCGACCCAAACTAGACTCATTAACAGCGTATCCACATCCTTAGCAATGAATAAGAAAACTTTTGTTTTCTTCAAGTCCTAATATGCAGCTTTTCAAAGTATTAGCAGTAACCTACCCTCAATCAATCTAATTAAACTAGCCGATCACCATATTCAACGCCTCTCCGACCCT
The DNA here is from genome assembly GCA_963514005.1 of Raja brachyura. The sequence continues at coordinate 46,500,521 of OY740796.1, forward strand.
CACCGCCTCCCCAACTGATCCCAATAATGGAGGATTCAAGGTTAAGGTTCAAGGTTAGTTTATTTGTCACATACACCAATTGGTGTAGTGAAATGTTTCTTGCCATGCAGCACATAAAATAAAGAATACAGACACAACACTAATAAAGAGATTTAAACATAAAAACATCCCCCCACAATGGTTCCCATTATGAGGGAAGGCACAATGTCCAGTCCCCAACCCATGTCCACCCATAGTCAGGCCTATTGAGGCCTCCATAGTTGCCTTCACGGAGGCCCGATGTTCCAGGCCGTTCTCGCCGGGTGATGGTGCTCCGGCGTCGGGAGAACCCTCTCAGCGGCTTGGGACACTTGGAACGGCCGCTTCCCACTGGAGTCCGCGGCTTCCAAAGCCGACAAGGCCGCGCTGAATGGAGCTTCCCCCACTGGCTCCCCATGTTAAAGTTCAGCGCCGCCGCCAGCAGCCGGCCGCTCCACAGACCCGCGGCTCCGCGATGTTCGTCTCGGCGGTCCCAGCTCACTGGAGTTCCAGCTCGGCGACCCAGGCAAGGTATCGCCCGCTCCGTACCGCGATGGTGCCCCAGCGCTCCAGCGCTCCGCCGCTGCCGAAGCCGAGGTTCTGGGCGGTCCCCTCAGGAAACGCCGCTCCAGGCCCGCTGGTAGGCCGCGAGGACGGGTCGACGGTGCAGCCTGGAGAAAAGCTGCCTCTCCGACCAGGTAGGGACCAGGAAAAGTAGTTTCCCCCTTCCCCCCCCCTCACCCCCACATAAAAAAGAATAGGCTCCAAAACAAAACACTTTAACACACTAAAAAAAAGAAAAGGGGGAAAGACATACAGCTGCAGGCTGGGCAGCCATACCATACAGGACGGCACCCCCTGTCAAAAGGCAGAGGACATTCAGGAGGATGTGGAATGGGATGAAGAATTGAAGCGGCAACGACAGTAGGGGCTCCAGTTGACCCCAGCGGATAGACAGCAAGTGGCGGCTGCCTTACAATGTCAGAGACCCGGGTTCGATCCCAACTATGGGTGCTGTCTATGGACCCTGTGATCACATGGGTTTTCTCTGGGTGCTCTGGTTTCCTCCCACACTCTAAAGACGGGCATGTTTGTAGGTTAATTTGCTTCAGGAAATTGTACATTGTCCCTAGTGTGTGTTGGGTAGTGTTAGTGTACATTGTCCCTAGTGTGTGTTGGGTAGTGTTAGTGTACATTGTCCATAGTGTGTGTAGGGTAGTGCTAGTGCATGGGATGATCGCTGGTTGGGACAGACTTGAAGGGCTGAAGGGCCTGTTTCCACACTCTATCTCTAAAGTAGTCTAAAATCTAAAAGGAAGGGGGTGAGGTGGGTAGTAACAAGGCAGCACATTTTACTTAATTGAGAATTTAACAGATATGACTGAGGATGATTTACCTGATGTTTAATTTACGTTAGAGAAACAGCACGGATGCAGGCCCTTCGGCTCACCAAGTCCGCACCAACAAGCGATCCTCGCACACTAACACTATACACACTCTAGGGACAATTTACAATATTACCAAGCCAATAGCCTGCAAACCCATACGTCTTTAGAATTTGCATATGAAGAAAAACTTCTTCACCCAGAGAGTTGTGAATCTGTGGAATTCTCGGCCACAGAGGCAGTGGAGGCCAATTCACTGGATGTTTTCAAGAGAGAGTTAGATGTAGCTCTTAGGGAAAAAAAGAATCAAGGGTTATGGAGAGAAAGCAGGAACAGGGTACTGATTTTAGATGATCAGCCATGATTATATTGAAAGGCTTCGTTGGCTCGAAGGGCCGAACGGCCTACTCCACCTATTTTTCTATGTTTCTAATGTGGGAGGAAACTGGCACATCCGGAGAACACCCACGCAGGTCGTGGGGAGAACGTACAAACTCCGTACGTCAGGATTGAACCGCAGTCAGGATTGAACCCGGGTCTCTGGCGCTGTTAGGCAGCAACTCTACCGCTGTGGCGCCCTGGTATATGTTCTTCTTTTTAAAATTAATTTTAAAGTTAAACTTTCACAAAATTAAGCGAATGGAATAAATCCCACAGTTTGTAAGAAATACAGTTGCACAAACAAGATATTTACTTTTGAAGGAAGGCTTGATACTCGTGCGATGGTGGCTCCAGAAAGAATTGTTCCACTGGCCCTAAAGAGCTCCAAACCCACATGATGCATGTTGGATAAATACCTTCCCCTGTTTAAATTAATGAATCAATTAGGCAGTTGCTAACACCCATGTTAAATCTGCTCCCAGCTTTCCCTTCCCCAGTGAAAATAACCGCAGATTCTTGATCCTCCCTTATCCCTTTGATTTCCCAGCTGAGGTTTACATTCCCAGCTGGTGCAATGATTAATATCGAGTGTCTGTAACGACGAACAGAGGAAAGATTTATGGAGCGTACCACAGGAGAACATGGTTGTCTTTGTTTATTATAAATTAAATCAATAACCTACATTAACTATGCAAGATAAAAGATAAGATCTGACCTTGACTGCAAAATTATCACCGTTATACAGTCACCAAACATTTCTCATTTATCTTTCATTACATTACAGGAGAAGCGCTATCACGTGCATCTCATTGTACAATACGCAATTCTTGCTTTTGAAGACCGTGCAAAAATCTGCAACAGTTAGACTTCTTAGATGAAGCAGAGAGAGCTACATTTGTGAAGAAAGAAACCGAGTTAACATAGAAAATAGGTGCAGGAGCAGGCCATTCGGCCCTTCAATCATCCAAAAATCAGTACCCCGTTCCTGCTTTCTCCCCATATCCCTTGATTCCGTTAGCTCTCAGAGCTATATCTAACTCTCTCTTGAATACATCCAGTGAATTGGCCTCCACTGCCTTCTGTGGCAGAGAATTCCACAGATTCACAACTCTCTGGATGAAAAATCTCAGAGAGATTTCCTCATCCCAGTCCTAAATGGCCTTATTCATAAACTGTGACCCCTGGTTCTAGACTCCCCCAACATGGGGAACATTTTTCCTGCATCTTGCCTGTCCAATCCCTCAAGAATTTTATATGTTTCTATAAGATCCCCTCTCATCCTTCTAAATTCCAGTAAATATAAGCACAGTTAACATTTCAGGTAGATAGTTTTCCATCAGGTCCATTCAAACTAAAATTTTCTCTGCATAGATGCTGATCTGCCTTTTAGGTATATGGAGTATTTTCTATCCAATGGTGGGAGGCCATTTGGATTTTTGAAATTAAATGATAAATTGAATTATTGAAGCCACATTTGAAGAAATGTCTGGTTTTTGAATTATAAAAAAGTATGTTAAATTTTACCAGATACCAATTGCACATTTTATTTTGAGATACAGGATGAATATATACACCATTATGTAGTAATAGAGATGGTGCATATTAGTTTAGTTCAGTTTAGAGATACAATGCGGAAACAGGCCCTTCTGCCCACCGAGTCCACACCGATCAGAGATCCCCGCAGATTAACACTATCCTGCACACATCAGGGATAATTTGACATTTATACCAAGCCAATTAACCTAAAAAACCTGTACATCTTCGAAGTGTGGGGGGAAACCGAAGATCACGGAGAAAATCCACGCACGTCATGGGGGAAAAAGTACAAAATCCGTACAGACAAGCACCCGCAGTCATGATCGAACCCGGGTCTCTCTCTGGCACTAAGGCAGCTATTCTACCGCTGCACCACCGTGCCACCAATGCTTATCCCAACTGCTTGGACTATTTAGACTATTTATCAGGGCAAGTGCAGACAGTTGAGTCAGTAAGATGCTATTTCAAGAAAATAATAAATGCCTATTTGTTTCCTTGGAGATATAAATCGAGACAATAATTTTTTAATTCCTTGAAATCCTTTAATTGTTTATCAAAAACGCACTGGTGCTGCTGGTGCCCAGTCAGATGAAGTTCAGAAAAAGAAAACCTGGAAGAAGATCCTGGCTATGAAACCGTCAGGGTGGTTGTCACCAAAATCATTTAGTGAAGATTTGCCTGCATTGCTCCCACTGGCTGCAGTCGAGTGACTGCAGCTCAATTATCATCGCTGTGCCAATTAGACTGATAGACTCATACATCATAGAAAGAGGCCCTTCGGCCCAACTTGCCTATGCCGACCAAGGTGCCCCATCTACGCTAGACCTACCTATCCCTGTTTGGCCCACAACACTCTGAATTTTTCCTATCCATGTACCTGTCCAAATGACTTTTTAATGTTGTTACTTGTTGAGAAGAAAATCAATGAAAACAAACCCACATTACTCAAGAACGGGTGTTGGCAGTTGTAAAATGCATACAGGTGGATATATGATTAGTACAGGTGTCAGGGGTTGGTGGGAGGAGAATGGGGTTGAGAGAGAAAGATAGATCGGCCATGATTAAATAGCGGACTGGACTGAATGGCCTAATTCTGCTCCTAGAACTTATGAACATCTACCTATATCCCCAGGGCCTGACCAAGGGTATCCTAGAACATTAGTTGTCGAGACCCTGCCAGATATTTCCGGTTCATCATTAGCCATGGGTGAGATACTGGGTGTAGAGAGGATGGCTAATGTTGTGCCTTTATTTAAATGGCCAACAAGCCTGGAAACGACAGGTGAATGAACCTATCATCAACTGTGGACAGTATTCTGAGACAAGGGCAAGCAAGGGTAAAGTCAAGAGTTTTTTTATTGTCATATGTCCCAGATAGAACAATGATATTCTTACTTGCAGCAGCACAACAGAATATGTAAACACAGTACACAGTAAACAATATAATAAACTAGAGAAAAAAGTTCAGTGTGTCTATACATAGAAACATAGAACCATAGAAAATAGGTGCAGGAGTAGGCCATTCGGCCCTTCGAGCCAACACCGCCGTTCAATATGATCATGGCTGATCATCCAACTCAGTATCCTGTACCTGCCTTCTCTCCATACCCCTGATCCCTTTAGCCACAAGGGTCACATCTAACTCCCTCTTAAATATAGCCGATGAACTGGCCTCAACTACCTTCTGTGGCAGAGAATTCCAGAGACTCACCACTTTCTGTGTGAAAAATGTTTTCCTCATCTCGGTCCTAAAGGAATTCGCCCTTATCCTTAAACTGTGACCCCTTGTTCTGGACCTCCCCAACATCGGGAACAATCTTCCTGCATCTAGCCTGTCCAACCCCTTAAGAATTTTGTAAGTTTCTATAAGATCCCCCCTCAATCTGCTAAATTCTAGCAAGTACAAGCCGAGTCTATCCAGTCTTTCCTCATATGAAAGTCCAGACAACCCAGGAATCAGTCTGGTGAACCTTCTCTGTACCCCCTCTATAGCAATAATGTCTTTCCTCAGATTTGGAGACCAAAACTGTATGCAATACTCCAGGTGTGGTCTCACCAAAACCCTTTACAACTGCAGTAGAACCTCCCTGCTCCTATACTCAAATCCTTTTGCTATGAATGCTAACATACAATTTGCTTTCTTCACTGCCTGCTGCACCTGCATGCCTACTTTCAATGACTGGTGTACCATGATACCGAGGTCTCGTTGCATCTCCCTTTTTCCTAATGGGCCACCATTCACATAATAGTCTACCCACCTGTTTTTGCCACCAAAGTGGATAACCTCACATTTATCCACATTATACTGCATCTGCCATGTATTTGCCCACTCACCCAGCCTATCCAAGTCACCTTGCAGCCTCCTAGCATCCTCCTCACATCTAACACTGCCCCCCAGCTTCGTGTCATCCGCAAACCTGGAGATGTTGCATTCAATTCCCTCATCCAAATCATTAATATATATTGTAAATAGCTGCGGTCCCAGCACTGAGGCTTGCGGTACCCCACTAGTCACTGCCTGCCATTCTGAAAAGGACCCGTTTACTCCTACCCTTTGCTTCCTGTCTGCCAGACAGTTCTCTATCCACATCAATACTGAAGCCCCAATACCATGTGCTTTAAGTTAGTATACCAATCTCTTATGTGGGACCTTGTTGAAAGCCTTCTGAAAGTCCGGATATAACACATCCACTGGTTCCCCCTTATCCACTCTACTAGTTACATCCTCGGAAAAATTCTATAAGATTCGTCAGGCATGATTTACCTTTCGTAAATCCATGCTGACTTTGTCCAATGATTTCACCACTTTCCAAATGTGCTGCTATCCCATCTTTAATAACTGACTCTAGCATTTTCCCCACTACCGATGTTAGACTAACTGGTCTGTAATTCCCCATTTTCTCTCTCCCTCCTTTTTTTATAAGTGGGGTTACATTAGCTACCCTCCAATCCTCAGGAACTACTCCAGAATCTAAAGAGTTTTGAAAAATTATCACTAAAGCATCCACTATTTCTGTGGCTACTTCCTTGAGTACTCTGGGATGCAGACTATCTGGCCCTGGGAAATTAACGGCCTTTAATCCATCCAATACCCAACACCACTTCCCGGCTAACCTGGATTTCACTCAGTTCCTCCATTTTATTTGATCCCCGGTCCCCTGCTATTTCCAGCAGATTATTTATGTCTTCCTTAGTGAAGACAGAACCAAAGTAGTTATTCAATTGGTCAGCCATGTAGAATAGAATACAATAGTTTCTTTATTGTCATTGTAACATGAACCATGTACAACAAAATTTAAAAATGTCAGCCAGTCAGTGCAACATTCAAACCATAAAAGCTAACGATACATGCAAGGTAAAATATTAAAAAAGATGATAAACAACTAAAATAAATATGAAATATAAAAACAGCCACGCATAAACACCCAACCCTACATCCTTCTGTCTATTTCACAGTGTACCAACCACAGTCCCTTAGTCCCCGCGTTCCTTGGCGGCTGCATTTAGTGCCTTTATAGCAGTGGGGTAAAAACTGTTTTTAAGTCTGTTTGTCCTTGTCCTTGTAGATCTATGCCGTCTGCCTGACAGCAACAGTTCAAACAGGGAGTGTCCGGGGTGGGAAATGTCCTTTATAATATTCTTTGATTTTTGATGCAGCGGGAACTGTGTAAGTCCTCCAAGGTAAGGAGAGGGCAGCCGACAATCCTCTGGGCGTTGTCAATGGCCCTCTGGAGCGCTTTCCTCTGAGCCGCTGTGCAGCTGGTGTACCACACGCATACACAGTATGTTAGGATGTTCTCAATGGAGCACCGATAAAAGGACAGCAGCAGTCCCTGTGTGATGTTATTCTTCCTGAGCACCCTCAGGAAGTGCAGTCTCTGCTGGACCTTTTTCAGCAGCGCAGAGGTGTTCACGCTCCACGTCAGGTCCTCCTCAATATGGATTCCCAGGAAGCGGAAATTCACCACCCTCTCCATGAGGGTGCGGAAATCCGCCACCCTCTCATTGTTCCCCATGATCAATTCACCTGTTTCTGACTGCAAGGAACCTAAATTTGTTTTAACTAATCTTTTTCTCTTCACATATCTATAAAAACTTTTGCCGTCCGTTTTTTTATGTTCCCTGCCAGCTTTCTTTCATAATCTATTTTCCCTTTCCTAATTAAGGCCTTTGTCCTCCTCTGCTGGACTCTGAATTCCTCCCAGTCCTCTGGTAGGTTGCTTTTTCTGGCTAATTTGTATGCTTCATCTTTTGTTTTGATACTATCCCTGATTTCCATTGTTATCCATGGATGCACTACATTCCCTGATTTATTATTTTGCCAGACTGGGATGAACAATTGTTGTAGTTCATCCATGCAGTCTTTAAATGCCTTCCATTGCACGTCCACTGTCAACCCTTTAAGAATCACTTGCCAGTCTATCTTGGCCAATTCACGTCTCATACCTTCAAATATGCTGGCTGTCTTCTTAAGGCTGCGACTCCGGTAAATCCCTTCGATGGTGGGGAGGTCAGAGCCGGTGATGGACTGGGCAGTGGTCACAACTTTTTGCAGTCTTCACTCCTGGGCATTCAAGTTGCCGAACCAGGCCATGATGCAATCAGTCAATATGCTCTCTTCTGCTCACCTGTAGAAGTTCTAGTGGATCCTGTGTGACACTCCAAATCTTTGTAATCATCTCAGGAAGCAGAGGCGTTGATGTGCTTTCTTTATAATTGCATCAGTGTGCTGGGTCCAGGATAGATCATCAGAAAAATATGCATGCCCAGGAATTTGAAGCTTTTGACTCTGCAACCTGCAATTGTTAAAAGATACAGCATGGAAATAGATCCGTCGCCCCGCTGAGTCCACACAAACCATCGAACATCAAACAGCTCACACTAGTTCTATGATATCTCACTTTTGCATTCACTCACTACACATCAGGAGCAATTTATAGAGGGCCAATTAACCTACAAACCTGCACATATTTGGGATGTGGGACCAGAGTACCCAGAGGAAATTCACATGATCACAGAGAGAGCATGGTGCAAACTCCCTACGGACGGCACACTAGGTCAGGATGGAGCCCGCGTCTCATGCGCTGTGAGGCAGCAGCTTTACCAGCTGTGCCACTCAAGGCAAGGACAAATTAGGGATCGTCAGCATGCGGGCGGCTTGATTATATTCACGTGTAGTCTTTTTCTTGACTGCATAGCTCACAAACATAAGCTTTTCACTCCCCCTCAGTACACGTGACTATAAAAAACTAAATTAAACTTTTTCAGAAAGTTTGGAACTTGCACTTTAATACCTGCCCGCATTTACCCTGGTTAATTACCAGAAACATGCCATAGAACTGCTGCTAAAAACCAGTAGAAGTCATGCCATGATGATGTCACACACTTCCCGCGGGTAAAGAAACTGGATATAATTGGCATTAAGGATACCGCATGACTCAGTCGGTCCAATTTAAGCATGGCCTGTTGAACAGCAGCAGGACTGTGATGGCCAACATTGGAGAGGGCTTCACTCACTGCCCTATCCTTGCTCTGATCTTTGACACCAGTAATTTGCCCATGAAATCCGAATCTGTATGCTGCCTCATTAAAACTTAGCAAAGTTGAATTTTGTGATCTGTTGGAACCAAGCTACAATTGGGTAAAAAACCCTCTCGTTAGTCAAGAGTCAAGAGAGTTTTATTGTCATGTGTTCCAGATAGGACAATGAAATTCTTACTTGCTGCAGCACAACAGAATATGTAAACATAATACAAAACAGAAGATGAAAGTTCAGTGTTCTATAGACCACATATACACAATAAATAAACAGATATAGTGCAATAAGAATAATAGACTGTTATTGTCAGAGCTTATCTGATGTTGTGTTTAATAGCCTGATGGCTGTGGGGAAGTAGCTGTTCCTGAACCTGGACGTTACAGTTTTCAGGCTCCAGTACCTTCTTTGGGATGGCAACGGTGAGATGAGTGTGTGACCAGGATGGTGTTAGTCTTTGATGATGTTGGCAGCCTTTTTGAGGCAGCGACTGCAATAGATCCCTTCGATGGTCGGGAGGTCAGAGCCGGTGATGGACTGAGTAGTGGTCATAACTTTCTGCAGTCTTTTCCGCTCCCGGACGTTCAAGTTCCCGAACCAGGCCACGATGCTCTCTACTGTGCACCTGTAGAAGTTCGAGAGAGTCCTCCTTGACATAAGGTGGTGTGGATGTATACGGACTTACTTTGGATACTGGACACTGTTTGTGAGAAAAAAAATCACATAGGCCCCGCGCGGTGGCATAGCGGTAGAGCTTCTGCCTTACAGTGCCAGAGACCCGGGTTCGATCCTGATCATGGGTGCTTGGTTGTACTGAGTTTGTACATTCTCCCCGTGACCTGCGTGGGCTTTCTCCGAGATCTTCAGTTTCCTCCCACACTCCAAACAAGTACAGGTTTGTAGGTTAATTGTCTTGGTATAAATGTGTAAATCTAAGAATTGTCCCATGTGTGTGTGTAGGATAGTGTTAATGTGCAGGGATCACTGGTTGCTGTGGACCTGGTGGGCCGAAGGGCCTGTTTCTGCACTGTATCTCTAAACTGAACTAAACTATTTTCTTAGTGAATCAAGATGCTCTTCTTGGGTTTATAACATAAATTGGAGCCATTACCATCCCAGGCATTTCTGCCTCTCCCTCCATCCTGGCTATTTGCTGGCAGAGTCTAAAACACAACCTATTTCCTGGCCTCCTTGACCCGATGAAAACTGATTGGAGTCAAAATACTACCGATCACTAGCTGAATGGGAATAAGCCTTTGCAGCTCTATAGGACTTGTTTTGAAGCTGTATTGGTAGCTTGTGTTCAGTTCTGGTTGCCCCTTTACAAGATGGATGTGGAGGCTTTGGAGAGGGTGCAGAAGATGTTTACCAAAATTCTATAACGTATTAGTTAAAAAAGGAGAGGTTCCACAAACTTGGATTGTTTTCTTCTGAGCATTGGAGGGTGATGGGGACCTGATAGAGGTTTAGAAAGTTATGAGAGGCTTAGACTGTTATGAGAGGCATATTTCAATCAGAACAGGAGGGGTGCCAGAAGACCGGAGGGTGGCAAATGTTGTACCTCTTTTCAAGAAGGGCTGCAGGGAAAATGCTGGGAACTATAGGCCGGTGAGCTTAATATCTGACGTTGGTAAGTTACTGGAGAGTATTCTGAGGGGTAGGATATACAGGCATTTAGATAGGCAAGGGCTGATTCAGCATTGTTAGCATGGTTTTGTCTCACAAATCTGATTTTTTTTAAGACGTGGGGCGTTGGTTAAATTTGTAAGAAGATGGCGAGACGTTTTGCAAATGTCATCTTGAATATTTTACCGTTGAAGGGGGTCTGTTAGTTTTGTGACTGAATAGCCCATGTTGTGAGGATGATTATTGTGAGACATTTAATGGTGAATCAGTGGAATTCATTGCCACAAAAGGCGGTGGAGGCCAAGTCAATGGATAATTTTAAGACGGAGATTGACATTTTAGATTAGTAAGGGTGTCAGTGGTTACGGGGAGAAAGCAGGACAATGGGGTTGAGAGGGAAAGGTAGATCAGCCAGGATTTAATGGCGGAGTAGACTTGATGGGCCATGTGACCCAATTCTGATCCTGGAACTTAAGAGCTTATGAACGTAACTGACCAAGTTAGAAAGTTGAAGCAAATACTGTCTGGGATTGGTGAATTAATAGGTATCGACTTGATTTATTTAATGTGTAGGAAGGAACTACAGATGCTGGTCTAAAATGAAGAAAGACACAAAATACTGGAGTAACTCAGTGGGACAGGCAGCATCTCTGGAGAGAATGAATGGGTGATGTTTTGGGACAAAACTCTTCTCTGTCTCGACCCAAAAATTCACCTATTCCTTCTCTCGAGAGATGCTGCCTGTTCCACTGAGTTACTCCAGCATTTTGTGTCTATCTTTGTAAATAGCTCGTTCTAAGCTTCCCCCCAGTCTAGTTAAAGTCAATAAAATACTGAGTCAAGCACCTGCGCATGTAAACTTTATTTTGGAAAAACACAATAACAGTATAGCAACTACTATACCTAACCACCGCAGGTTCGATCCTTGTATCTGCCTGGTCAAGCCCTCCTAGCCTCGTGCAAGCAGCAACACTCCAGAAGGTCACGCGGTCCTAAGCGTTCTCCCAGAAGATCGACACAGGACCTCGTGGGAGCGGCCTTTTATAGGTACCCGACCTTGCGGGGCTGAACCACATTGGGGTGGTCTCTATACAGTCCAATAATAGATATCGATTAACACAGTACATTATAGACATTTCCCTAACCCAATAACACAGTGACTAATACAATGTATCTGATGAAGTTTCTAGATGCAAGTTAACGGAGATGAATTATGCAACATGTGCCTGGATATTCAAGAAACCCAGACAAGGTTCGACACTTAACCCAATCAACATCTAGCAAAGTAAAGCTTTGCAACAATATTTACAATGTGTATGTCTAGTTTGCATTCACCCAATCCGTTTCATGCAATTTACACCTAATTGTCAGAATCTGCAGATGTTCCATTCTTTTCCTGCAACTCTTGTCTAGGCTCTAGACAAACTGGCACCATTCTGGAGAAGACACATTTAAATTGACCAAATGCCTAGTAGCCCAGAAGCCTTTACTCAATTTTAGTGTCCTGGCATCTCGAATTTGGCCAGAATTAACATTTTGATTTATTGAACTTTGTTTCTATATCCTGAGAGTTGACTCTTATTGTTAATCACTGTGTGCAGGTTAGGCAGAGAGACCAATAGCTCTGTCTTTCATCAGATAATGTCAGAGGCAGTAAATTATATCTCGTGTTGGTGTCTGTCTGCTGAACTAAAATTCATAAAACCACGTCGTCTGAAGGTTCTATGTGAACATGGAATGGAATAAATATCACTGAATCATATACAACATCTTGGAATAAATAAAACATCATGGCACAATTGTTTTGAGTGTTACAGCGTAGAAACAGACCCAACATAGACACACAAAATGCTGGAGTCATTGAGCGGGACTGGCAGCATCTTTGGATGGAAGGGTTGGGTGCCGTTTCCGGGGTCGAGACCCTGAAGACGCTTCTCCATGTGAAACGCCACCCATTCCTTCTATCCAGAGATGCTTCCTGTGCCACTGAGTTACTCCAGCATTTTGTGTCTACCTTCAGTCTAAATCAGCATTTGCAGTAGCTTCCTACATGTGGAAAGAGGCCAGTCGGACCACCACGTCCGCGCCAACCAACAATCAGCCATACGCTAGCTCTATCCTACACAGTAGGGACAATTTACATAAGCCAATTAACCTACAAACCTGTACGTCTTTGGAATGTGGGAGGAAACCGAAGCAACTGGAGAAAACCCACGCAGTCAAAGGGAGAACGTACAAACTCCATACAGACAGCACCCATAGGCAGGATTAAACCCGGGTCTCTGGCGCTGTAAGGCAGCAACTCTATCGCTGAGCCACCGTGCCGCCCTATACCCTAATCCCTTACCCCTACTCTTCTTCTTGCTTTAAACCAATGATCCGTTCATGCTGTTAGTGACACTTTAATTGCATGCACTTCAACTTTGCCAAATAACCTTTTGTGAAAGATGTTGTCAAACGCCTTCTGAAAAGCCGTGTTAATTATATTCACTGTATTGTCTTCATCAATCTTCGCTATTACCCATCAAAATTTTCAATCTGCTTCGTCAAGCATGATTTGCTTTTAACAAATCTATACAGTCTCTCCTTTATCACCTCTAAGGTCCCATTAATGTTTTCCTTGATTATTGTTTCCCAGAGCTTCCCTGCAGCCAAGTTTGAACTGTCTATAGTTATTCGGGATATTCAAATATTATGGAGTTACATTTGCCATTTTCCAAGTGATCTGGCCATTCATAACTATGTCCAAAGGTGGTGGGGGGTTGCTGAATGATTAGGCCAATCAATTTGGCAACTCTACCCTACCTCATTCAGCAACCTGGGATGTATCCAATTCAGATTAAGGACAAGAAGCCTTTTAGGCCAAAATAAAGACTTGATATTTTGTTAAGAACTTGAAACTTGAAGGACACAAGATGGCGCGGGAAATGTGGACACGTACATGGATAGCAGAGGTTTCTAGGAATATGGGCCAAATGCAGGCAGGTGGGACTAGTGTGGTCGGGGCACCTCGGTCAGCATGGCAAGCTGGGCCGAAGGGCCTGTTTCCATGATGTACATCTCTCTCCAACTCCAGGTGTACTTCCCGGTGAAGTCTACTAGTATTACAGGATAATTGTTGCACTTTTATCCCTATTTATGATTATGATTATGTATACTATGATTTTATTAAATTGTATGCAAAACAAAGAATTTGACTGTATCTAGGTCAGGGGCTCCCAACCTTTTTTGTCCTGTTTACCCCTGGCAACTTTAATAGCACATAACAATGTTATATCACTTATTTATGACTAATGATGAACAGATACCGGTATACCAGAACCAAACACAGTCGGTCAATGAGAAAAAATGTACAAATCCAGAATCAACAAATTTACCCCCTGGGTAGGCGAAATGTATCCCCTGGGGGTAAATTTACCCCAGGTTGGGAACCCTTGATCTAGGTGCTTGTGACAATAAAGCACCATTTATTGGGTTACTCTATCCTTCAAACACAACCAGTATTCAGCATTTCCTTCTCATTCCTTCCATTATTTCTACATCCATCTCTTTTACTAAGGTCTTGGTGGCGACCTCTTCCTTAGTTAAGGGAATTCTGAAATACTCTACAAATGGTGATGAGTATATGGAACGAGCTACTGGTGGAGGTAGATGAGGCAATGTACTATAATGTAGAGCTGCCAAGTTTTGTCAGAGCATTTCAGTATTCTAGTACCTGAAAATAATAAGATTAAACGAGAACTTACCTGTTAGAAGTTTGATCTTTATTTTATGAGGAGTTACAATGAGGGATTACGTGAAGAAGCCCCGTCAGGCGCATGCTTGGAATACTTCAAAGCAGCGGCGTGAAAAAACACAGAACCAATAGCCAGAGTAAGATAGTAAGGCTCACAAAGATTAGAACTACCAGATGATCATTTATATTATGAGGGTTGGGAGCGGAGGGCACGTAATCCCTCATCGTAACTGCTCATAAAATAAAGATCAAACTTCAAACAGGTAAGTTCTCTTTTATTCTTACTATTTTACTTCGGAGTCACGTGAGTGACTACGTGAAGATTTTAAAGCTCTGTGATTTTCATGCCGTAGATCATTCCATACGACACACTGCTTCAGTTTACACAGTAGTGAGTAAATAATATATATTACTTGAAATTATGCAATAAATATTTTAATAATAATAATAAAAATAAAAATAATAACCCCTCTATCCCAGGGGAAATAACAACAAATGATATGCAACAAAGCAAACAATTTTGAACAGAACCCAACACAGCATGTGCAACCCTGGCACTGTAACAACAGGTTTATCATAAATCTAGGAAAGGCACGTCCTGCACCTTCGCCGCGGACATTAATACCGCCCTTGTGGAGTGAGATTTAACACATCAGTGTCTATTCCAGTTAATCCAGAACCTGTTTATTCATCTAGAATAGTTTGTACTGTCACTTTTTATATGTTTCTTGTGGGTAATGAACATTGGTGTCTCACAATCTCGGAGACTCTTAATTCAATATATATTAAGTCAGATGCTTAACCACACACAATGTTTAATTGCAGAGTATGTCTTAAAAATTACATTGGTTCCAGGCTTTCTTGGCTTCCTTTGCTTGCTAAGATCATTGACATGGTGCTTAGATCATTGACATGGTGTCTCACAATCTCGGAGACTCTTAATTCAATATATATTAAGTCAGATGCTTAACCACACACAATGTTTAATTGACAGAGTATGTCTTAAAAATTACATTGGTTCCAGGCTTTCTTGGCTTCCTTTGCTTGCTTAGATCATTGACATAAAACGTTATTTTATCTACAGACAATTGCATACAATCTAACCACAACATTTGTAATGTTTGTACTCACTGTGCTGATATTAATGGCATGAGCATAACCATTTTAAATATTAACTTCTGAAAAGACAGTGACGTAATTGGAGTTCATTGCCGAATCAATGTGAGAACTATACTGACATCCCAGATTTCTGTATATCTGGGTTTGGTAGGATTTTATTAAAATTCCTCTCATAAATCGGGATATAAACGGATGAGACCCGATAAATTGTCATTCTGAAATTGTCCTAAATAGGAGGACAAAACACTCCGAGCTCCATTCATGGTACTATAACTCAGGTGCAACATAACAAGGAACTCCAATACATCCGATATGTTTGCAGTATGGTAAAATATATCTGACTGTATACAAAAGATTTCCCATTCCTTATATGAAACATATATTGTTTCTTAGTGCTATCTCTTCAAGCTGCAGTTATGACATCCATGGTCCTATCCAACATTCCATCAGAACCTGCAGATTAACAATTAATATGGTTATGTAATGGATGACTTCTGCTGTAACTGGATGTACCAACAATTACTGCACTTGGGATTTGTCATGAATCATAATTCTGAGCACCAAAGGGAACAATGGCTGTGTAGTAATGGTCCCTAGATAAGGGACGTATCAGATATTTAACTGATAAGAATAGATACTACCTTGATCTTAGCGAGAAGCAATACCAGTTTGGAACCACCAAACGCCTGCGGCGGAGACTTGCTCTATTTTGGGGACACATTGCCTAATCAGGCAAAAATGGGGAAAACATAAAATACTATACTTCCCCAATGTAGCGAGAATGCATCCACCGCTAATGCTCCTGGGTCTGACTCCCACGAGACACGTTTAGACCACTGGAGATTTAATCCAGACACAACAGATCAACATTTGGTACTCATACTGCCTGACAATCTATTTGAAACCTTTTGAATTTTAACATACATTCTGTATTGTCATTGAACTTCCGTGATCTGTTGTCTTACCACAATATTGTCTTCTCCCACAGTTGTGGTATTATCTACTCATAATTGAACATGTAAGTTCTTTATTGTAGAACAAACAGCTATCAATGCATATAAAACACCCCTAGTAACTCCAAACCATTCATACCATGTATTTGGAGAATTAAATCGTCTTGGACAGTCCATCGACCACCACAACTTGTGTCGCTGTCCTTGGCTCCCCATCCGAGAGCACTCCCAGCAGTCTGTAATAACACTGAAGACCGCTGAACAAGCACATTTTTACTTCTAGGAACTTGTGCAACATTGAGAATTCATCATTGCAATTCAGCTCAACCTTTTTAGTTGGTCATTGCATGGACCTAATCAATGACCTGCATGCTTTTTACGCTTATACTCTGGTCTTTGCAGACTTTGATCATGCAGAGGTCCCAATTCGACAGCAGGAATGCTGCTATCACTTTACCAGTAACCGTTGCTAATTCTTGGATGATGGGATAATGTTTTTTTACCAAGACAAATACAGACATTTGTAACATCCCCACCCTTAATTGTTGGTAAAGTTACTGACATATCAACTGTATTAAAGACAAACCCCAAATAATCAATTGTTTGGGATGCCTGTAACTTACATTTTGTTTGGATGTACAGAACCTTAGCCTCTCAATAGGCTTATGGTTGCTGAACCCAGTTCTTCAGCTGTCTCCCATTTACAATTAACATATCCTCTAGATAAGTCATTACAATGTGGTTCTGAACCCTCATTAACACCAGTGCTGGTTTCAATAATTGTGTGAGCAATCTGAGGGCTGAATTTAACCCATTAGATAATTCCTTCAGCTGACCCATCAAATTCATTGAAGTACCTTAATAATAAGGCATCTTTTTTAGGTCTAATAATAGCCATATAGCAGCCTTGTGATAACAACTTCATTACAGTGTTGAAGTGTACTTTTTAAAATGCAGATAAGTTCAAGTCTGTGAGTCCCAGAATGACTCTGCAACCCCCATACTTGTGTCTGGGATATATTAAGTCTATCTGATGAGTTCCTGGTACATTCAAACACCAAGCCGATCAGATTTAATGCAGAATTACAAAACAATTGTAATCTTACAACCAACCAGAGGTTGTTTCCCAGAAATTCCATGTGTGATGGAATGACGTTTCTGTACTTCCGTAAATTAACCAGAAGATCCCTTCTCTTAATATAGGGGTTCGTATTCAACCTGTTTGTTTTCTCAAAACAGGGATGAGAAGTTTTATAAGGGAAATATCCTTAATTGTTTGGGCAGTTTTTCATCAATCATAAATCTGGTTATAGCTTGCCCACATAATCCTGCATTTTTTGGGTATAATGTTAGCCAAATGGCAATTTGCATCATACAATTGGGTTCGAATATGCATTGCAGAGTGACGCAAGCATGTCTTAAAAGTATTGGACATTATCGACCCATGTATGTCTTCCCCAAATACAATGATGCCAACTGAACATCAGCTAGAGGACATACTGGAACACATTTCCTGTCCTCGCATCATTACACTCATGGGTGCCCAATTACTGAGTTACTTTTGGCACCCTGAGCGAGACACAATAGACGAGTGTTTTATATATTTTTTACTGTTTCAGTCATAACAGTTTTTTGGAGTAGGTGAGAAACCAAATAAAGTTGGCCGCCAGGTTCATCCATAGCCTCACCAGTCCGATATAGCAAAACTTGGTGCTACATCGGGAACACCCGGAGCATTTCTATTGTGCTCTGGTGTATACACATAAGTAGGGACACCAGCTTCAGGGTCAGTTTCATCCTGCCCTGGTACTCCCAAGTCTTGCTCTAGGGAGACTTCATCCAGACCTATGAAAGGCACTGGTGAATGAGATTCTCATTCTTCATAGGCACCATACTCAGTGTATGGAAACTCCTTCGGAGCCTGCCTTAGAATCTCATGGGTCTTGGAACCCTTATTTGGTTAGAGTTTTGAGCATTTTATCTTGCTCTAAGGACTTCATCCAGACCTATGCAAGGCACTGGTGAATGAGATTCTCATCCTTTAAAGGCACCATACTCAGTGTATGGAAACTCCTACGGAGCCTGCCTTAGAATCTCATGGGTCTTTAGAACCCTTGACTGATTAGAGTTTGGAGCATTTTATCTTGCTCTAGGGACCTCATCCAGACCTAACCAAGGTACTGGAGAATCAGAATCCCATTTTCATAGGCACCATACTCAGCGTATGGAAACTCCTTTGGAGCCTGCTTTACAGGAAGACATACATGGATATTAGAACCCTTAACTAAGCCAAGTGTGGAGCATTTTCTCAATTTCCAGCTTTCCCCACATTCTTGTCCTCCCTTGGAGGAGAGTTACTTCTTTACTGTTTTGTATTTGTGTTTAAAATTGTAATTCTGACAGGCACATTCTGCTTGCAGAATATTTGTATTAACCTCAGTATCACACAGGGTTATATACATTTCCATAAAGGAAAACTACATCTGGTAACATATACTCAGAGCAGACTTTATTTTACAAATTGTGAGTATTTGGAGTCGGCATTTAGCACAGCCGTTATCTCCAAACCCGATCTAAATAGCGTTAAATAGCGGGAACCGTCTTTTAAAGCAGCCCTTATCTCCCGATCCGATCTAAATCGGAAACTGCGGTTCCAGCGCATTCCTTTCAATTACCGCAGTTTAAAAATACTTATACTCTAGCTGACTCCGTTTTTCAAGCCAGATTTACAGAGTTTTTAATTTTTTTTCCAATATTCACGAACACTCTAGCTGACTCTGCAGACTTCAGAGTTTAAAAACACTCGCAAGAAAATTCAACACTGACTTACCTGCGGGTTAAACTTACCGCTGGTGGGAGCTACGCTCTCCAGTTGGTGCCACATGCATCAACGTAATGCCGAGCATGTGCCTGGCGGGGCTTCTTCACGTAGTCACTCACGTGACTCCGAAGTAAAATCAGTATTTTGCTGAGGAAATCAGTATTTTTACGCGGTGCCATTTTGCAGAAAAAAATGTTATTTTTTATATGCGGTCATAACCATGTAAGAGTACAAGAATGCATAACTTTGCTACCAATTGACATGTCTTCTACGCACCTTACTTGACAGGGCATCCATTGCTATCTCTTTGTGTACTGCTGTTTGAACAGCTGCTTCCTGCTTTTAGCACCAGATGATGATGTAGAAGCCATTTTGGAAGCCTCCCTCTCCCTCCCTCGCTCTCTCTGCCTCCTTCCTCTCTTTCCCTCCCTCTCCCCTCCCTCTTTCCCTCCCACCCTCCCTCTTTCTTCCTCCCTCTCCTTCCTTTTTTCTCCCTCCCTCTCTTATTCCCTCCCCCCCTCTCATTCCCCATCTCCTTCTCTCCCCCTCCCCAAACAGTCTGTGACCAATACCGCTGTGGCCATAGTGCTATATTTAAAGCCTATAGCGCTATGTTTAAAGCCCATAGCTCTCCAGCCAGTAGCGCTATATTTCAAACCCATAGAGCTGTAGCCAACAGCTCTTCGTTTAAATTCCCACTCGCTAAACTGACAGCGCTGTTTAAATCTGGAGCGGGACAGGCAGATCAAAGCTTACAAAAATAATCATCCAGATCTTGAAATTTAAAATACTAATAGATTCAATCTGCTATAATTTTTAGAGGTATAGTTTGACTTTCTATATCCTTTTTTAAGCAGCAAGATGAAACAGGAAGTCGGGACAATTAAAAAAAAATACTTATATAACAACACAAAATCGTACATCCGTATTCTTATTGCATTTCCGTACAAAATACAAAAAATCCGTACTACTTGGCAGCTCTGATAATGGGATTGAAAGGTACATGAATTGAATTGGACAGGAACACGTATAGGAAAGGTTGAGAGTGATATGGTCCAAATGCAGACATATGGGACTAGTTTAGATAGGGTACCTTGGGCAAGGTCAAGTTGGGCCGAAGGGCATGTTTCTGTGCTGTGTAACTCTATTACTCTATTCATTTAGTATTGAGCAGCTATGCCTTCTGCCACAATGCATACAATATCATTTTTATTACTCATCGATTTCATCCCATCACTTACAACCTTACTTACATTTTAAATGCTTGTTGAAGACATTTGGAATTTATTTTACAATCACTGCCATCCCCATCTCACGCACACTCTCTTGCCTGCCTTATTTTTCTTTCCATTTACTCTGTGCACTTACTATTGTGCCTGCGTCTCACTGTACTCAAAATCATAAAACGTTAACAAATTTCACTTTCAAGAGAATGTTATGAGTTGTAACAGTGATGGTACACAGATTAGTGGTAGTTGTGTGGACAGATTCTAGTTTCATAACTTAATATTATTTCCCTTCTGTAATTAATTTTAAATATTAATGAAAGCCATAGGCAAAAGGAAAGCATTGCAATCCTTCTGGAGAACAACAGAGGGAAGCGCATTTGATTTCAGGATAGATTTTTTTCATTAAAATCAGCAATGGTATTACAAATATTACATTTAATAAAGCAGCAACCATAACAATAGTTACAGCTTCTTCCGCTCTGCTATCAGGCTTCTGAACGGTCCTTCTATAAGCTAGGGCATTTTCCAATTCACCTTTACCCCAATGCGGACTTTGGGCTTTATCTATGAAACAGTGGCAGAGTTGATGCCTCACAGCGAATGCAGCGCCGGAGACCCGGGTTCGATCCCGACTACGGGTGCTGTCTGTAAGGAGTTTGTACGTTCTCCCCGTGACTTCCGTGGCTTTTCTCCGAGATCTTCGGTTTCCTCCCACACTCCAAAGACGTACAGGTATGTAGGTTAATTAGCTTGGTAAATGTAAAAATTGTCCTTCGTGGGTATAGGATAGTGATAATGTGCGGGGATCGCTGGTCGGCGCGGTCCCAATGGGACGAAAGGGCCTGTTTCTGCACAGTATCTTTAAACTAAACTGATGCGCTACAATGCTGAGAATTATATTCTGCACGCTGTGTATCTTCCCCTTTGCTCTATCTATTGTACTTGAGTTTGAGTTGATTGTATTTCTGTACAGTAATATCTGATCTGTATGGATAGCTTGCAAAATAAAGCCTTTCACTGCACCTCGGTACACCTGACAATAATAAACTAACCTAAATATTATACAAGCTAATCTTTCAAAAGTCAATGTTAAAGCTTCCACTGTGCACAAGATGTAGTATAGCATGACAATATTCCATATTTAAAAGCCAGTTTTACAGCATTTTACCGTTGGCATTCTCCACTGGATTCTTAGAAATAAGATTCAACACTGTGGCATGTCACGCTCTGCAGTGGACCTTCCATGAAGAAGCTGCATTACATTCACCTGCTTTTTGCTCTTTAACAGAGAGCAAAGCCTGGCTAGGATCATTGGCATTTAGCAGAAGACCTCGCAAAGGACGTCTTGGGGAGCGGGTCCCTACGAGTCCACCTCAGAACACGTGTGATTCTCAGGCCATAGGTTACAAAACATGGATGCATATGGAACAGCGTTAGAGTTTCTGCCTCACAGTGCCGGAGACCCAGGTTCGATCCTGACCTCGGCTGCTGTCTGTGCAGAGTTTGTACGTTCTCCCTGTGACTGAGTGGGTGTCCTCCCACATTCCAAAGGCGTGCAGGTTTATAGGTTAATTGGCTTCTGTAAATTGTCCCCAGTGTGTCCGATAGAACTATTGTGAACAGGTGATCAATAATCAACAGGTTAGTTGATCCATGCAGTGTCTCTAAACTAAACAGCAGATGCTTGAATCTTGCGTAGACCACAAAGTGCACAGTGGGTCAGGTAGCATCACTGGAGGACATGGATAGAGGGTGTTTCAGGTTGGGACCCTTCTTCAGACTATCTATGTTTTGGAACATGTACATAGATGTTTCTTTAGAAAAACTTAAATGGTCTCTGCATCTTAACTTGGAAACATCCAGCACCAAAGTGCATGTATAAACATTGTATTATAATACAATAATGGCTGCAAAAGATATCACTGGACATTGCTAATGATAAAATGTAGGTTTAATTGAAACTACGGACTGGGAGCCAGCAGCAGTGGACAAGATGTATATATTACAGGATAGAGAAAAAGTTCTGCACAATATGTGGAGACTATGGATGGTCGCCCTGAACCACCCAACAAAGGGGGACCCGGTAGGGGGGCCACTGAGATCTAAGAGGGACCTGGCAGGAGGGCCGCCGAGAAAGAAGGGGGAACCCAGTAGGTGGGTCACCGAGAACGAAGGAAGGACTCGGCAGAGGGGCAGCTGAGAACAAGGGGGGACCCGGACGGGGGGGGGGGGGGGGCATCGAGATCCGAAAGGGTCCAGAGGGGGGCTGCCATAAATGAAGGGGGGCCTAGCGGGTGGGTCACCGAGAAGGAAGGACTCAGCAGGGGGGGCCGCCGAGAATGAAGGGGAGATGGAGGGGGGGGGGGGGGGATAGAATGAAGGGGCATCCAGTGGGGGACCTCGAGAACAAAGGGGAGATGGGGGCGGGGGGCACTAGAATGAAGGGGGATCCAGCGGGGGGCCTCGAGAACGAAGGGTGGGGGCACCAA
The DNA here is from genome assembly GCA_963514005.1 of Raja brachyura. Next base: position 46,523,350 of record OY740796.1, read on the forward strand.
CAGGGGGCCACCTGCTGTCACGTGCGGCGGCAATCAGAAGATTGGACTGTTTGGGTGAAAGTTTTGTGTCATTGTCAGCGCCAGAGGCGTGGTGACCCTTGTGTGCTGCCCAGGTGAGGTCTGCTGTATGATTTTTTGTGCGCAAAAACAAAGCAATCTCACTGTACCTGGATACACGTGACAATAACGTATCATTGAATCATCATTGAGCTATGCACATCTCTCAGATTTCAACAGCAAACTGAGAATGAAATTTAAAGAGCAACTTTCAAAATGTAAAATGCGAAAGTGCGTGACTTTAATAATTCATTTCTCTAAAGTAAACTTACATCATTATTAGCAACTTGGTCTCAAAGGTAAAATAATGCAAGTCCAATTTTAGTAGGACTGCTGTTTTTTATTGCTTGCCAAGTACAATTCCCCTGATGTTTAGCAGTACTCTGACAGCCAATTTGGTAGCTAAGATTGTGTCAGCATCCCTGTATGTCTTCTGTGATATTATTAGAAATCAATCCATATTCTGTTAAGAGTTATGGGGTCTTTTGTGAGAATGCTGGTAATTTTACCATGAATTACTGTCAAGGTGAAATATGGCATACAGCAACAAAGCTCATTTTGCTTGTTTTAATGACATGGCATATCGTCTGATGTAAAAAAAAGATTCAACATTGACAGGAGACACAGAATTAGGGGTCAGGCCCAAAGAACTCGTAAATCTGCCACTTTTTTAATATTTGAAAAGCAGAATGGATCATAATCAAAAATTGAAAGGGGCTGTGTTGCCAGGAGCTAACCTGTTTAATCTACTGAAAGCGGTTACAGGGTAATATATGTGGACAACCCTAAATATTTTTATTTGTGAAATAATAGTTCAATATATATTTTTTAAAAAGCACATTGAGTTATTTGCAACTAACCTGTAACAGAAAGTACTGGAGTAACTCAGCAGATCAGACGGCATCTCCGGAGGACATGGAAAGGCGACGTTTCAGGTCGGGACCCTTCTTCAGGTCATCTATGTTTTCTTGAGAAAACTGTAAGCTTGAAAAAAAGGCACAAAGTGCTGGAATAACTCAGCGGGTCAGACAGCATCTCTGAAGAACAGGAATAGGTGACGTTTCTGGTCGTGATCCTTCTTCAGACTAATGCTCGCTTGTTAAAGGGCATGACTCTATGGTTTATACTTACTTTTCCCACAGGTTTCTACAGACTTTGCTGATTTATAAATATATGCATTAGACTTTGTCTTCTCTACATTCCACAGCTCCGATGTTATTTTCCCCATAGTTTCACTCTCTAATTGATCCCCTTCACTCATTGAATAGATTTAGTTTAAAGATACAGTACGGAAACAGGCCTTTTCGGCCCACCGAGTCCGCACCGACCAGTGATCGCCACACATTAACACTGTCCTACACATACACATACACACACGGGACAATTTTACACTTATACCAAGCCAATTCACCTACATACCTGTACGTCCTTGGAATGTGGGAGGAATGGAATAATTTATTGTCACGTGACAAGGCACAGTGAAATTCTTTGCTGCCGTACCCAAGGTGTGCAAATAGCAGCCACCTACAGCGCTGACAAAGTTACAAAGTAAGCCAGCTCCTCCTTTGTTCCACCACGCCAGGTCTCCATTGTCCATTGTTCTTCCCCCTCCCTGACGGGGGTTCCCCCATGCCGGGTCCTCCATTGATCATTGAAACCAAAGATCTTGGAGAAATCCCGCGCGGTCATGATGAGAATGTACAAACTCCATACAGACAGCACCCATTGTCAGGATCGAACCCGGGTCTCCGGCGTTGCAAGGGCTGTAAGGCAGCAACTCTACCACTGCACCACCATACCGCCCGATAACCATGTTTGCAGCCGATCCCCACGGTCACCTGGTTTGACCCTGTTGGAGACATCCTCCATCCCCCACCCTCCCTGCAACTTATTGAGCTGCATTTCTCAAAGCACATTGTAGTGATTTGCCACTAACCAGTATCACAAAGTGCTGGAGTAACTCAACAGGTCAGACAGCATTGCTGGAAAACATGGATGTTGCTACAGGTTGGGATCCTAATGAACAAGATTCCTGACCTGAAACATCACTTATCCATGTCTACCAGAGATGCTGCCTGACCCACTAAGTTACTCCAGCAATGTATACATTTGTAAACCATCGTCAAGGGCGAGTCTCACTCCGGTCACTCCCTCTTCCATCAGGCAAGAGATACAGAAGTATGAAAATGCACACCTCCAAATTCAGGGACAGTTTCAGCCCAGCTGTCATCAGCCAACAGAACCATCTTACCAACAACTAGAGAATAGTCCTGATGTACTATCTTTCTCAAAACCCTCAGACTACGTTTGATCGGACTTTACCTTGCACTAAATGTTGTTTATGTTATTCCCTGTATCATGTATCTGTACACTGTGAATGGCTCAATTATAACCATGTATTGTCTTTCCGCTGACTGGTTAGCATGCAACAAAAGCTTTTCATTCTACCTCGGTACTAAACTAATCTGCATTTTTGTTGTTGTCTACACTAAACTTCATTTGTCTCCTTCCTATTTGTGACATGGTAGCTCTGTTTCCCTTCCCACAGATGTGGGCCGACCTGCTGAGTGAGGAGCCCCATCCCCTGTATACACCTATCACTTGCCCATCTTTGTCCTGCCCCTACCTCCCTTTTCCATCTCTCTTGCCCCCTACCACAATCAGTCTGAAGAGGGGACCCGACCCGAAACATCGCCTGTCCATTCCTTCCACAGATGCAGCCCAGCAGAGCTACTTCCGCACTTTTGACTTTCCTGTAACAGTCCAGTATCTGCATTTCCTATTCTCTCCATTTCCAGCAAGTTCTGTTTTATGCCCAACTCAACAGGTTCCACACCATCAGCAGATGACTAATTATCACAAATGTGCAAGTACAGATACACGCTGTATGATTCCATGACTCTAGTTTTGTGTCTGCGACGTCACCCCAGGCTCTTCTAAATTTCAGTGATTACTCACTCAATCTCGCATCATAGCACAACCTTTAAATCCAGAAATCAATCTACTGAAAATAGATACAAAGTGCTGGAGTAACTCTGCGGGTCAGGCATGTGCCTCTGGTGAAAAAGGATGGGTGACGTTTTGAGTCGGGACTCTTCTTTAGACTGACAGAATTTACTCCCTCTGCACTGTGGTCTCACCAAAGGCCTCTATCATTGCAGAATGGTGTTCTTTAGCACTTTAATAAAAGTCAGCATGTATAAAATAGCAGACTATTTCAGAGTGTTTATCTCAACACTGAATTATTAGTTAATAAATGGGCCAAGTTGTCATCTGCTCCCTGATGTCTGCAGGTAACTATGGAGAAGACTAATTTAGCCTAGTTTTTAAGTTTAGACACACACCGGAAACAGGCCATTCGACCAGCGATCTTCACACACTAATACTATCCTACAGATGCCAAGAACAGTTTACATTTTTACCAAGCCAATTAACCTACAAACTTGTACATCTTTAGTGTGTGGGAGGAGACCGAAGATCTTGGAGAAAACCCACGCGGGTCACGGGGCGAACGTACAAACTCTGTACATTCAGCACCCGTAGTTGGGATCGAACGCCGGCGCTGCAAGGCAACTCTACTGCTGTGCCACCATGCCGCCACTAATAGAACCTGTGAAAGCATTGCAAATCACTGAGAGGAACTTCCGATCTTCAGAATATTGTAACTCTTTCTACATCACAACTTTAGACCTTAGAGATACAGCATGGAAACAGGCCCTTGGGCCCTCTGAGTCCATGCTGACCAGCAATCACCCCTTACACTAGCACTATCGCACACACGATCGACAATTTTTTTATTTTTTATCAAAGTAATTAAACTACAAACCTGTATGTCTTTGGTGCGTGGGAGTGAACCGAAGAAAACCCAGTGTTACAAGGAGAAAGTACAAACTCCAAACAAACAGCACCCGTAGTCAGGATCGAGCCTGGGTCTCTGGCGCTGTAAAGCAGCAACTCTACTGCTGCCTCATTGTGCCTGCCTCTAAATTAGATTTATCTGATTTAAAAACCAGAATAGTATGCAGAGAAAGGTTTGTAATGGTGTAAGAGAAGACTTTAGTGCTCCAGTCAAAAATCCACAACTAACTGCTGGAATGTAGATGCCAGAATTTGCTGCCAAATTTTGCTTACACCAAAAACCTCATTGTTAATGTCATTGTAACTCGTAGGGCACTGTTTATAGTTCTGTTACGTGCCCTTTTATTAGTTACGCAAGTACACTTTCATCTTCTGTGTGGTTTTGCTTTAAATGAAATAATTCTACTGGAATCAAGACCATAATGAATGTTCAAAGACATCGCTAACACTAGTCTAAACTCCTCCTCTTTTCATACCATTCGAACTAACCAAAATCAGATTTGACATACAAAATGTCACATTTGAATATCATGAAACCAGATCTCATGCCCAAATTTATGCAGCTTGTTGCCTAAATGTTGCTGCATCAAATATTATTTGCAACAGCTATTAATTTTTTTACATTATACATGCTTTTCTAATACAGATGTGAACGTCATATGAAGCGTTAGGAAAGTTTACTAGTTTACAAATGTACGAATGGCTCCATATGAAATGGACAAGGACAGCATTTTAGTAATTTATGAAGAAATCAATAGAATTATTTTTCCATTCATTCAAAATATTAACATATATATTTAAGTCTATTCCATAGGGAACTCCTGGCCCCACCAAGTTAATTGTGTTTTATAATTTTAAGTATGCATTTATCTCCTAATAGACATTAAACTTGAATCTCATGGATGTTTTATGCAAAACTTAATCAATATAACCTAATTATTTTTTTACACTCACAAACCATTACCGATGATCTTGATAATGCAATACCTCACTGGGTGAATTATTTCAGGGACTCCATTTTCCTACGAGGATTTTTTCTTCACTTCCTTTCTTAAGTTATGATTAATTGATCAAACCTAGTGATAATGATCATTTCCAGGAAGTTTGTAGTAAGAACACTTTAGAAACTAATGCAAATTCTGCAGTAATACCCGAGAGGGAAAGAGGAACATTTTTTGATGCACTCATTTAAATCTTAATAGCTGGTTCAGTAAAAGTTAAACATGCATATAAGAGGGCACAGTGATGCAGTTGCAGTCTCATAACGCCAGAGTCCTGGGTTCAATTCTGACCTCAGGTGCTGTCTGTGTGGAGTTCACACATCCTCCCCGTTTCCTCCTGGTGCTCTGGCTTCTATGCACATACCAAAAACTTGTGGGCTTGTAGGTTAGTTGGTCTCTGTATAATTGCCCATGACATGTTGGGAGTAAATGGGATAATAGAACTAATGTGAATGGATGATTGATCGTTGATGTGGACTCAGTGGGCCAAAGGGCCCATTCTCATGCTGTATTTCAAAACTAAAGTAATACAGAAGCTGAAAAATTCCCTTGAAATCTTCATACAATATCCGTTTAGTATAATAGGTTGCAGGTGTGAAATGTTAAGTTTATTTTAGAGATACAGCATGGAAACAGGCCTTTCAACCCAGAGCCCGTGCTGACCAGCGATCATCCTGTACACTTGTGGCATCCTACCCACTAGGGACAATTTATAATCTTTACCAGTCAATTAACATACAAACCTGTACATCTTTGGAGTGTGGGAGGAAACTGGAGCACCTGGAGAAAACCCACGTGGTCACAGGGAGAATGTACAATCACCGTACTGACAGCATCCGTAGTCAGGATTTAACCCGGGTCACTGGCGCTGTAAGGCAGCAACTTTACTGCTGCGCCACTGTGCCGCCGAAATAGTTAAAGGAAGACACTTAAAATGACTACATACAGAATTGCAATTTTTAATAAATCAAACCATTCATCCTTTAATCAGTTTATTTCAAGAATATAGTCTCATTTCATTACAAGTCACAGTACTTTAAACTACATCATGTATCAAGTAAACCATCTTATCCCGCCTGAACACCAATTCTGAAGCATTCAAATCCTGTGCAAGTACAGCTAGATGTTATTTTACATCTCATAATTCAAGTCATAATCTCAACGTACATTTCAAGTCACAAAAAAAATGTTAACTAGAGCTAAATTTTTGCACACAATGGAATGAGCAGCTTTGACAGCTGATGGGAAGAACACTAAATCTACAGGGCAAATATCTAAATTCTACAAGTGTTATACAAAAACACAGTATTCAACTTCACAAAAATCGTAAACCAGCTTTGTATTTTTACAATGCAAGCTAGACAGGTTGAATATCATATGGTGTGATGTGATTCACTTGCTGAATAAATTCTAGCAAACTGCAGCTTCATTTAATTGCCCCCCCCTCCCCTCCCCAAAGTTGATACCCTCTATAAATAAAGATTGTCCTAAACAGCAGCAATATTGTTTAATTTAGAACAATTTTCTGAAAATTAAATATCTCACTGTATAGTTTCTTACATTTAATGCAACACAACCTGGAAAGGTGCTTTAAAAAGTTAGCAGTTACCAAATTGTAGAGCGGTTAAAAATGCACAATATTCAAGCTGGACAACACCATAATGAAAATGTTATGAATGAAAGAAAATAGCAAGTTTGTAACCTGTCAGGGTTTGTGGTGCTGTGAATTTCCAGAGTTGTGGCCTGCTTCATCGATACACAAGCTTATAGCCAAAATGTTGCTACCAAACAGTTTTCTGGACCTTTATTATTGCTAATAACCTATTATAATACATAGCACTTAGTTTACCTTATGCTGAATGTGGGGAATATACTAAGTTTTGACATTTAGATTTTAAAATGTAGCTGCCATTTTTATATTTCAGTCCAAAGAAATATTTCATATTATCTTCATTGAAGTATGACATAATTACAGTGGCAGAGAGGACTGCACCATTAAAAGAGCTTCAAATAATTCAATAATTCAAGCCCAGTAGTCCAAACTGAGCAGTATTGAAAAATTATGGAATCTGGAAAATGTAAATACCAACTAGTATAAGGCATTAATCCCTTTTAAAATGCACCATGTACATTAAATGCTAACATTATGGCCAAGTGGCAGGTGACTGTTTCAAAATAACTTGGGAGACACCCAGTATACACTTTAAGATGGTGGCTGGCTTACATGGCAATGAAGTACGAATGCTTAAAGTCTGAATGCTTGCTAGTATAATTGGTAGCTCTTGTGCACACGCAAATATTACATATACGGCACAAGTAAGATGTTGCTATATTTAACTTTGTCTCACATAGCAGAGGAAAGCTCTGAAATTCAAAAGTTTAAACACCCACATAGCAACAACAAAAATAGAATCCATCTGTGCTAGCAAATAGAATGAATCGGACTAAGAATTTCAACCAGGAATGAAATATTAATTTAGCTTTAAAATCCAGTTGGAAAACTTCATATCATATCTGGATTTGAAGCCTATGACCCTACATTAATCTATGATCGGTCTACTTCCAAGATTGCTTAACTTGTACTCAGGCCTACAGCTGGACTCAATTTTGCACAGTTAGAGCTGAAAAGCAAGTTCCCAGTGTCAACCACAGTTTAGCCAAGAGTGTAGACAAATTATTCAATATTCAGTAATTGTCAATAAACATGTCCAATCCCTCAGAAGTTATTCTAAAATTATTTTAATTGCAACTGACTGCACTTTAAGTTAAAGCACAGAAGACACCTTTTGGTCAACTGGATAAAAAATAATAATTTCAGCATGGCAATATTTATCTTTATGTAAAGACTTACTGGGTGGAACCAAGATAGCACTGGAATTTATTTACAGAAAAATGTAACCAAGTGGTTTTGTTAGATAACTTTGGGTTATCTGGCGTTGTCATTATGCAATGTCATTTTAAGTAAAATGTCATGTGATTTTGGCTTTACATTCTAACCATGAAGAATTCAACCTCAAATTCATTTAAAGATACCCAAGCACTTCAATGCTGCATATTCTCCAAATCAAGATTCAAGTACATTAGAATGTTCCGCCAAGGTATCCAGTCTATTAGAAATCCATCAAATTACGCATTATACAAAATCAACACCAAAAATGTTCAAATTAGTGCTGCTCATCTGAGATTGAACACGGGAGAGGCCAATTCACATTTTCCAAGTAAATTTGAGACTGAAGAGCAAGGATGGAACTTGGGACCATAAGGCAGCAATCCTAATTATGTACAATGTGGTTTCTGCAACTGCAATATTTTTCCTGGGAAGATATTAATGCCATTTAGTATACATAATCTATTTGATGCATTTGGTATATTACTCCATTCAATTTTAAACAATTTGCATGTTTTAAGAAATGCATAAAATATTGTTGCACCTGCAGTGAATTCCAAATAGGTTATAGTTCTAGGCTGTACAAAATGAGTTGCTTTTAGCTCGTTAGGTCTTATTTTGACAAAGAACAGTTTGGAAACAGATAAGGTCTAAAACATCATTTAAGACTAAACTGTGCTAAAAATATTGCAGATGACATACATAGAGGTTGACATTTCTAGCCTCAAATGCATCAGAAACAGTTCAACCAAATTCACATTTTATTCCCTTCAGTACACACTTGAACGAGTAGAAAAGTTCTGGTCAAGGATTTAATTTGTACAATAGTGACTGATGATTAGCAGTTCTGTCATGGTCTTCTTACAAGGTTTGCACAAAGAAAGCAGATTGAATTTTGCCTGTAATCATCGTTCTAACATACATTTCAGGCTTCTAATTTCCCTGTCTTTCTATGCACAGTTTCTATTAATGCTTTCCCAAAAACTGTATGCAAAAGGATTTTTGAAATTCATATGTGACATGTAGATTTGCAGTGATGAGCAGAATGCAGATGGTATTAAAATCAGGGCAGATTAAACTGTTAAGACAAAGTGTGAATATGAAATTAAACCAAGGGAGGAATGGTTTACATAACAGCCAGTACACCATATTTAGGTGCCAAATAGTTGAAAACGGTTTAAGAGAATCAGAGGGGGAAAAAGATACAGTGCAAGCACAAAATACAAACATTTGTTGAACGTTTTATTTTAAGATGCCGTTGTAGCTCAAGTCAATTGGAGAGGCTGGAGAATGAAGAACCAAAATTGCCCTATTACTCAATTCTGGTCTGTTCTGACTAACAAATGCACCACATTGAATGTTGTGGTACAAATATCATTGCTCAGGTTCTGTGCTACCACACTAAGAATTACAATGAAGCTCATAGACCAATGTTTTGAAAAAGACCAAATACATCTCCACCCTCCTAGAACTATTTTTTAGTAAATGCACCTAAAGTAGTAATGTCTGTTTCATTACAGAGCTTGGAATTGACACTTGTTAATTGTATATTCTGAGTATTCAAAAGGTATGTAATTAGAAATGAAAAATGTTCTCCTTAAGTAATGAAAGGGACAGGATGGAAAAAAACAATTCTGTGGGTGCCAACTTCAAGGTTTCTCCTACGTATATTTAAATTGTTACGTTTGGTCGTCCATGGATGCAGAAACCATTGAACTTCTTTCTCATTCAGATCCAGCCAAAATATCTTCACAATCATGTCAAGTAACTAAACGTAACATACTCAATGCACAAATACAGACACACAATTACAAGCGTCTGCATAACTTAAATTCATACCCGTATCTTAAAGGCTTCAGAGTTTTTCCATACCAATGGGTAAAGCAAATTCTTACTGACAAGCTGAATTTTGCCCGTTAGTCTGCATAGTTTTAAGGTTGCCAGGCAATGGATGACAGCTGTACAAGAAGAAATGCCATTGAAAGAACCAGATAATTAAAAAAAAAGGTAATCCAAGTAAGTAATTGCACTTTTATATTCCCCAGCACCAGTGAAGTTAGTAAAATTGATTAGAAAACTAAACTTTTGAACCAGTTCAAAACACTGCTACTTTCAAAAGCACCCATCCAGTTTCTTCAGTGCTTTTAAAACAGCCGCTTTCCTCACACAAAATATTGTTAGCCCATGTCACACGTTATTTCATGCAAGATGCCAAAAGTAAATCAAAACACTTTCTGAAGACATTGTGGATAAAGTTTGGCGACAACACATTCAAAATGGCGGCCAAGATCCCATAGCTTGTCTGGCGACTCGTACACTTTCTTCCACTGGTCGGATTCTTCGTCGTACTGGTACAAAGAGTTCTTGCGGCTTGTACGGAAAACATGCTCCTCCACCACCACCTGCGTTGCCCGCACAAAGAGGTGCAGCTTGTTAAGGAGCAGGAAGAGTTTAATGTAGGGGTTTGTGGTCTGATCCAATGGCAGATCCTTCTTCCTTATCCATTTATTAAGTTGGATGTCATAAGCCTCGACTGTGGGCATCCGCTGATGTGCTTTGCAAATCCCAGCCACGTAATAGATAAAATCTTTGCAGACAGCGGATAATCCTGCAGATCTAGGCACGCTCATTGGTGTCAGACAACCCCAGTAGTCTTTCTGAGGGTTGTAGCACAGAAAAAATTCCCCTAAAAACAAAACAAATTATGTTGAGACTTTTTACCCAATTCTTGTATCTCACAACACTGGATGGGGCTATTCGGCTGACCGCATCAGTGCCAACTCTTAGTCCATTCCCATCCATCAAAAACTATTGGATGGCAGAACTCACCAGCCTCATATGTTAGAGATTAATTCACAAATAAAATAATTTAATGCTTCAAATTAAACTGTGCTGGTGATAACACAAATGTTTAATTCCTCAGCTCCTGAATTCAGCATTGCTGTGAACTCACTGTATTCTAGACATTGTGTATGAAGGAACTGGAGATGCTGATTTACACCGAAGATAGACACAAAATGCTGGAGTAACTCAGCGGGACGGGCAGCATCTCTGGAGCAAAGGAATAGATGACGTTTTGGGTCGAGACCCTTCTTCAGACAGAGTCGGGGCAGAGGGAAATGGTATTCTAGACATTTCCTAGATTGATTCACAGGATGTGGGTTGTGGTCACAAGCCTGGCTGAAGCTCATACAAAGGCAAGCTTAATTTTCATACTTTTATAGCAAAACCTATGGCATACTTAATGTTTCTGTTGATGGGAGTGGAATGTACCTACTGCGAAAGTTATGGAACGTTGAGGCATTCATATAAAGCACAACATTTTAACACCTAGATAATAAACAGTGATTTTTTTCATTGTATGATCATGACATGAGACATTCACCTCCATAAGTTGAGCACTTTGCAGATTTACCAATGATGTATAAATCTGCTGAAAAAATACATGCTAATTTTTCACACCCGAATTACAGATATCTGTTAAAAATTAAGACCTCAAACTTCATTGGGCATTTTCAGGATATCCAAATCATGCAGCATATTAAAAGTTTGCAAAATATTGCTGGTTCAATCCCATTAGGTAAATTTTATATCCAACCAGTAGTTTACAACTGCTAATACACTTTATTAATTGACCAAATCTTAAGACAACTCCAAAATGATTGTTTAAACCACATCATATTGCATAGTAAAATACATGTATTCTTAAAACATATTTTGGCCATTAAAAAATTACTGTTAAGAGTCTACATGTTTGCTTATTATTTGTTAACTGCATAAAAATGAGGAATTGGTTAAAAAAAATCACTGCAATTAAAATCCTATGACTTATGAAAATAGTTTGTAAGATAAAGGAACAGAAGTATGGCATTCGGCCCATTGAATCTACTCTGCCATTCAATCATGGTTGATCTATCTTTCCCTCTCAACCCCATTCTCCTGCCTTCTCCCCTGACACCAGTCACTGATACCCGTACTAATCAAGAATCTGTCAATCTCTGCCGTAAAGATACCCATTGACTCGGACTCCACAGCCTTCTGTGGTAATGAATTTCACAGATTCACCAATAATGTCCCATTATTAAAATAGTTATGAATTCCACAGATTCACCACCCTCCAACTAAAGAAATTCCTCCTCATCTTTATAAAGGTACGTCCTGTTATTGAGGCTGTGCCCACTGGTTCCAGACTCTCTCACTGGTGGAAGCATCCTCTCTACATCCACTCTATTGAGGTATTTCACGAATCTATGTTTCAATGTTTTCGGCCCTCATCCTTCTAAACTCCAGCGAGTGTAGCACCAGTGCCGTCAAACATTCATCAGATGTTAACCCAGTCTATTGTATATTACTCGAAGGGCCAAATGGCCTACTCCTGCAATATTGTCTATCCCCAGATCATTCTCGAAAACTATAATAATACAAATATGATATAAATATAGCAACATAGAAACATAGAAATTAGGTGCAGGAGTAGGCCATTCGGCCCTTCAAGCCTGCACCGCCATTCTATATGATCATGGCTGATCATCCAACTCAGTATCCCGTACCTGCCTTCTCTCCATACCCTCTGATCCCCTTAGCCACAAGAGCCACATCTAACTCCCTCTTAAATATAGCCAATGAACTGGCCTCAACTACCCTCTGTGGCAGAGAGTTCCAGAAACCCACCACTCTGTGTGAAAAAAGTCCTTCTCATCTCGGTCCTAAAGGATTTCTCCCTTATCCTTAAGCTGTGACCCCTTGTCCTGGACCTCCCCAACATCGGGAACAATCTTCCTGCATCTAGCCTGTCCAACCCCTTAAGAATTTTGTAAGTTTCTATAAGATCCCCTCTCAATCTCCTAAATTCTAGAGAATATAAACGGAGTCTATGCAGTCTTTGTTCATAAGACAGTCCTGACATCCCAGGAATCAGTCTGGTGAACCTTCTCTGCACTCCCTCTATGGCAATAATGTCCTTCCTCAGATTTGGAGACCAGAACTACGCAATACTCCAGGTGTGGCCTCAACAAGACCCTATACAACTGAAGTAGAACCTCCCTGCTCCTATACTCAAATCCTTTTGCTATGAAAGCTAACATACCATTCGCTTTCTTCACTGCCTGCTGCACCTGCATGCCTACTTTCAATGACTGGTGTACCATGACACCCAGGTCACGCTGCATCTCCCCTTTTCCTAATCGGCCACCATTTAGATAATAGTCTGCTTTCCTATTTTTGCCACAAAAGTGGATAACAAACATAACAAATATAAATATAGCACTACATTACAGCATGGAGTTGGCTTGGGAAAATTTGTACTGAGAATTTAGCTCATTTTCAACAATGTATCTAGAATTACCAGAACTACAGCAATACCAGAATTGAAGTAGACTGCATATTGAATGGTGATATTAATAACAGCACAAAAAGCAGAGCACTGATGAGCTTACCTTGCAATACATAGATATTATCCTGATGCTCCACTGCAGTGTGAAACTCCATAGCGACAGGCATTGGACATACAGCTATCCAGCAGTTGTCTCTGCTGTCGTAGCACTCCACTGATTTTAGTGCATTCCGCCCATCACCTTCGTACACACGTCCTCCAATTGCATAAATCTTGCTAACACAATAAACTAGCTTACAGCCAATGCGTGCCCTGAGCAATGGAGCTCTGGGCAGCCACCTATTAGCAGCATGGTCGTGCATCCAGAAATCACTCTCGGCCTTGTGATCTATGGAAACATCACTGTTACTTGGCCTGTAACCTCCTGCAATGTAAATGTCATTGTCAGGCGACACCAGGATTCCCACCTCCCTCAGGTCATTTGGGGGTTTGCATAATTTGAAGACTTCTCCCGTGACAGTATCTAAACAAGGCACAGTTTGTTTCTTCCCTGAGTGTTTGTTGGCAGCTTCGAAACAGATAATCATCTGCGAGGCAGTCATACCAAGTCTTGGCCTACAGCCGTCTGCCCCGTCACAGTTTCCATCTTCCGAGCTGCAAGCCATAGCCTGTGCAAAAGTGCAAGGGATTTTCTGCAAAAAGTTTTCATCTATCAGAGGTACGCGTATACACTTGGCAAAAACGTCCGCAAGATCCGGTTCCCGTTTGTCTCTGCTATGCTCGAGCCACAGAATGATGCTTTCATAAACGTGCTCTTCCTTCTCTACGTTTAAGTCATCACTGTTTAGGATGCTCGTGAGCTGGTCTTTAGTCAAATGGAGGAATTCTTGCTCTTTGGCAACACATAATATTTTCTTTCTAATGTAATCTTGCGATTTCGCCTTCAACTCCCTGTGTCCATAAGCATCAGCAAACATGAAGACCCCGATGGAATTCTGCGGATCCAATCGGCTGATCATGTACTGGGCACACTGGTCCTGCAAGGATGGGATTTGGAAGAGACTAGCAGCTGTAAAAAGAGCCTGCACATTGACCTCCGTCAGCGATATTCGGGAAGTATATGCATAGTCCAACACAAGCAGCATTGCATCCTCTTCCACTCCCACAATCCGCACTCTTCTCTGGGTGCTCTCTGTAAGGCCACTTGTGAACATAGACCTAGACAAAGAAAAATATTAAATGAATTGAACACATTCTGGAAAAAAAAATGTATATAAAAAATAACGTCCACAAGCATATAAATGCATACAAAGCATCACAAACCCCCATTTTAATGCAATTCTCAGCAGTTTAGCAACTTATGGAATAACATTACAGCGTTGTTCTGCACTAAAGCACACGTAGCAAAGAGATGACTATCAATTGAGTCTGAAGAAGGGTCCCAACCCAAAACATGGCGTTTCCATTCCCTCCACAGATGCTGCCTGGCCCATTGATCGTTTGCTCAAGATCCCAGCATTACAGTTTTTTGCATCTCCCGACTATTAATTTGTTTGATTACTGTGATTGACGGAATTTTGCCGCAGCACCGAGAAGGCTTTAAGTGATGTTTAATATTTTTAACTACTCAAAAAGCAGGAAACTCTAAAGTCAGATCTGAAATAAAGCTTGAATCCTGCACTGGGGAAACTAAACAATGGTAATTTTGTACCAGTGTGGGATTTTCCTGGCCCAAATAACATCATCTAATCATAATAGTAGAAATTTAAAATTAAATTCCACATTCCAAGAATGAACTATTTTACTTACAAATTTCAAGAAACCACCCAAAGTAAAATTAACCAAACATGATCAATGACCACCCCATTCAAAAGATGAAGTTTTCACTCCTTCCACTTCCTAAACATGGTGACGAATGCTCCAAAAAGCAAATTATAAAGACTTTTTCTCTCATGTATTATACACAGGGCAAGATTAATGAAACTTTGTAACCATATTTAAGTGTAAATCTTTAAAACAGTCAACTTAAAAACTCAAATGGCCCACTCATTCAATTACATATCATTTGCACACAGTTGATTAGTTCTACAATTATCTTTAAAGAACTTTAACACTTTCACAACTTAATTCAGATTGAAATAAACTTTCATTGCATATTGCCACTGCTTCGATACGCCATAAGCTGGTTTGTAATATTAGTATGCAACTAGCTACCAAAACAGCAAAAGCGTACCTAAAGTAAGGACTAATTGCAGCGAGTACATTTCGGTGACAGGAAAACGTTTTTCCATGATCTACCTCCACCACAATGTCTGTCAGCTGCTGTTCATCGTACATACATTTAAGCTGCTGCAGTATGCAACATGCATGTGAAGGATCCATCCCGACATTCTGGCTTTGACTTGAAATTCCATTGTGTCCCAGTAAAAACTTGTTCAATTCTGTGGAAAAACACACACATATACTCATTGCTTATCATAAAAACATTTAAAATATATTCGCATTCAGTTTTAGACGTCAGTTTTGTTTAGTTTAGAGATACAGCACGGAAACATGTTCTTCAGCCCACCGTGTCCATACCAACCAGCGATCCCCGCACTCTAACACTACCCTACACACACCAGAGACAATTTTTACATTTCTACCAAGCCAATGAAGATCTCGGAGAAAACCCACGCAAGTCACGGGGAGAATGTACAAACTCCGCACAGACAAGCACCCATAGTCAGGATCCAGCCCGGGTCTCTGGAGCTGTAAGGCAGTAGCTCTACTGCTACGCTACCGTGCCAGCAGGAAATACATTTTAATATTAAACAAGCATGATTATAAATTTTCGACAAATCTATAACACATCACGGAAAGGCTAATTACAAGATTTGCCTGAAAGGAGGATTCTTATGTATCCAAAATAGTAATCTCTTCTTTTTGATGGTGATGAAAGATGATATCTATTTCAAGTGGTTTTGCTTTTATTCCAGGGGCACATGGAGAAAGAATATAGAAATGCTTACATATTCCTTTAGTCCCAAGGCCAAGTCGCAACCCCTATTGTGATTCAACAACAAACTGTGCCGAATACAATCACAATTTTCAATTTGCAAACACTTTATAGGGCAACGCCTTAAAAGCAGACAACTTTTTAAATTAGACTATTGCATATTCAGGGTGAATCTTCATTTATTAAGGGAATTAGGTCGTGGCAATTGGATTAATTGCTGGTATTGGTAGCGAGTTGATTCAATAGTATAAAAATGTGTTCAGGATTAGTCATTTACAATTCATCAAAATAGAGCAAACAGGAGCACGATTTTAATATTCATTTGATCAAGCCCTGGATCCAGGACAGGAAATGGAATAAATTTCACATAGCTCAGTACAATCGCAAGACATCATTAAAGAAGAATTACTTTTAAGTGCAATTATAGTGTCATTATTTTTCCTGCAGCCAATTCAAGGTCAGCTTCAGTTATTTGACATGGCTTAAAAAATAAATCCTGAAAACAGCAAAAGAGAGCTGCTCTATAAATCTGACCCATCCCATCTTACTCAAAGAACTCTGAAAATTAAAACAAAAACTCTCACCAAGCAAGGTGTCATTTGCTTTATGATCAGATTCACATGCTGAAGATAAATTAGAGTCTGCAAATACTGTGAACTAGTAACCCCAAATCTAATACCTTGTTTCAAGCTAAAACACATACCCAAGAATGGATAGATGTCTGTTCACTACTTCTGCTCAAAGATATACAAACACCATGGGCAAAAAACTACCAATGGTTATGTCCCAATCTTCAAGAACATTTTTCCAAGATCCTAATTGTTGTTCTTCCATATACCATTAGTGACCTGGTCTGGGTGCTTGACCTCAACCCAACCACGTCATTGCTAAATATGACACAAAGACATCTGATTATTTTCTGCCGTGCTTCAGTTAAACAAGATATTGAATATTTCGAGACTAAAGATGTCTAAATTTCATTATGTTCCAAATCACAGTGAATGGAGCAATTTTATTAAAAGCTGGGCACTTCAGATTTTAATCTTCAAGGAAATATTTACATGCAAAAAATCCAATTCATATTCTTTAATAAACAAAAGAATGAAACCGATTTGGATGCATTCTTCATTTTTACACAGAAAGTTTTAAGGAAAAAAAGATAAAGGACAAAAATAGAACAATGTGGTAACCTGGACTGCAGATTAAAAAAATAATAATAATTCAGAGTTTGGAAGGCAGGCGAATGCACCAGGACAGTGCTCGGCAGCTGCGGCTCCCCTGCAGTCCGTCTGTCTTTTATTTTATTTTTGTCTTCGTCCCTGTTTTTGGCGTTTATTTTTGGTTTGTTGGGTTGTGTATGTGTGTGTGTGTGTGGGGGGAGGGTGGGAGAAACGGGGTTTTAGTCTCTCCCTTCGGGGGGATGCGACTTTTCCTGTCGTGTCCCCCGACACCGTCTCCGTCTGTGCTGAGACCCTGGTGACGGCCTTCCAGCTTCCAGCGGCGGCGGCACGGCCTTCAGAGCTTCAGCGGCGACCTGGCTTCCGGCGGCGACCTGGTTTTCGGGAGCTGCGGTGCTCCACCGGCGGCCTGGCTCCCTCTGAGCTGCGGTGCTCCAGCGGCGGCCTGGGTTTCAGGAGCTGCGGTGCTACAGCGGCGGCCTGGGTTTCGGGAGCTGCGGCGCTCCAGCGGCGGCCTGGGTTTCGGGAGATGCGGTGCTCCAGCGGCGGCCTGGCTCCCTCTGAGCTGCGGTGCTCCAGCGGCGGCCTGGGCTTCGGGAGCTGCGGTGCTCCAGCGGCGGCCTGGGTTTCGGGAGCTGCGGTGCTCCAGCGGCGGCCTGGGTTTCGGGAGCTGCGGTGCTCCAGCGGCGACCTGGGTTTCGGGAGCTGCGGTGCTCCAGCGGCGGCCTGGGTTTCGGGAGCTGCGGTGCTCCAGCGGCGGCCTGGGTTTCGGGAGCTGCGGTGCTCCAGCGACGTTCCGGCGGCGGGCCCTGTGGCGGTGTTCCGGCGACAGCGGCCTGGATCTCCTCAGCGCAGAGGGAGAATAAGGAGGGAAGAAAGACAGGGACTCTAAGACTTTTGCTTTCCACCACAGTGAGGAAGTGTTTGGTGAACTCACTGTGGTGGATGTTAATTTTGTGTTAATTGTATAGTATTGTTATTTTTATATATGTATGACTGCAGGCACGAAATTTCGTTCAGACCGAAAGGTCTGAATGACAATAAAGGCATTCAATTCAATTCAAACACATATGGACACCCAATACAATTATGTTAGATGTAAACAGAACCCATGTTGAAAACATTTTGATAATATTGCCAACACTGTTTGGGGCTTTATTGGGTCTCATCTTTTGCCGGTGGTGGAATCAGGTGCTTAAGGAACTGATAAGAACTTTCAATGAGAGGAATTCCAAGGATTAGGATCGGGAAAACCAAATATATAGCTGTCCATGACAGAACAATTCGTAATTAACAAAAGAAGCAGATGGAAGAGCACACACGAGGGATACAAGGTGGGATAAGGTGGGATAAGATATCAGAGCCCAGGGTGGGTGCAAGATTATGGTTTTGTTTTAAGGGGAGGGACCTGGTGGACGGCAACATCGGAGGCCTGGATCTCCTCAGCGCAGAGGAAGAACAAGGAGGGAAGAAGACAGAGACTCTAAGACCTTTGCCTTCCACCACAGTGAGGATGTGTTTGGTGAACTCACTGTGGTGGATGTTAAATTTGTGTTTATTGTGTGTTTTTGTTACTTTTAATATATGTATGAGTGCAGGCACGAAATAAAGGTAATCTGAATCTGAATTGTAGGAGTGAAAGGATTTGAAAGCAAGACTCATTTTTATCTCATGGCACTGCTCAACCTTGAGCCACAGTTGACGCGAGCCCAGACAAAATACAGAAATTAGGTAGTACAAGGCAGCACAGTTTCAGAACCACAAGGTTAGAGAAAGTACAATTAAAGCACTGGGATAGTCAAATCTGAGGGCAATTAAGAACATGACGCTTTTCAATCGAGGAGCAAAGATTCGGGTGGTATTGTTCATCATTGTTGACAAGATGGAAAAAGACTGTCAAAAAGTGAAGCTGACGCCCCAAACCCCATACGGAGGTAAAAAAGGACAAATGCCGCAAGGTTCAGTAAAAACACAAAGAGAGCAAGAATCAGAGGCTGCAGAATAAAGTTTAGGACAACAAGGAGAAAATACTTTCTGTGCTCAATATTAAATTGGAAGAACTTCTGCCCATCAAACAACCTAAAGAGTGAAAAAATCAAGATGGTGACAACATGGAACCGTGCACTGGTGTTTGTTTCAGATGATATTACAGAGGAGCTATATATGGATGAGAAACACAAGAACTAAAGATAGAGTATAGAAGTTGGGAGGTCACGTTGCAGTTGTATAAGACATTGGTGAGGCCGCATTTAGAGTAGTGTGTTGAATATGGCACCATGTCATAGGCAAGATGCAGTCAAGCTGGAAAGGGTACAGAGAAGATTTACGAGGATGTTGCCAGGACTAGAGGGTCTGAGCTATAGAGAGGGGTTGAGTAGGCTGGGACTTGATTCCTTGGAGCGCAGAGGATGAGGGTTGATCTTATTGAGGTGTATAAAATCATAAGAATTGATCTGTTAGATGCAGTCTCTTGCCCAGAGTAAGTGAATAGAGGGTCAGAGGATATAGGTTTAAGGGGAAAATATTTAATAGGAATCTGAGGGGTAACCTTTTCACACAAAGGGCAGTGGGTGTATGGAACAAGCTGCCAGAAGAGGTATTAAAGAAGGAACTGCAGATGCTGGAGAATCGAGGGTTACACAAAAAGCTGGAGAAACTCAGCGGGTGCAGCAGCATCTAAGGAGCGAAGGAGATGGGCGACGTTTCGGGTCAAGACCCTTCTTCAGACTGCCAGAAGAGGTAGTTGAGGTAGGGACTATCCCAACATTTAAGAAACAGTTAGACAGATACATGGATAGGACAGGTTTGGAGGGATATGGTCCAAACACGGGCAGGTGAGACTGGGGTAGATGGGACCTGTTGGCCGGTGTCTGCAAGTTGGATTGAAGAGCCTTTTTCCATCACCACTCTAGGACTTCATGAGATCCTTTGGGGAGACTAAAAACTATAGTGGGAAAAGGTCTATAGGTTATAAGAGGGCACCCAAGTATTAAACTGGTCTTCTGATTAGTAGCAAGGCAAAGCTAATCAGTTGCTTGTGCAGTTTTCTAAAACAAACATTGAGAAGTTATGACAAAATAATTAGTCTCATTTAGCAGAAAATGTTTGGTTATGAAAGAGTATATCTAAAAAAACACATCCCCCTGCCTCGATCAAGAATGAAGATATAAATAAAAATTGTCATTTTTAAGAACTTTGCTGTAGGCAGGTTTGTGAAAGGATGTGGAATTCGGAACTGGAGCTGACTGATGGAGATTGTTTCATTGGTTAGGGAAAGAGTAGATAGGTGGTTGAAGTTGATAAGGAATAACAATGTCAATATAAATACAACCAGTCAACAGTATTTGAATGATGCAATCCCTCCAAGTCAGAATAACATTTATAAGAAAAAGCATTTAAAGCAAGACAATTTCTCCATTAAATACAACCATAAAATGCCCTAAACATTCTCAAGATAACAAACATCCAACGCAACGGAACCCCGCTGAGTTATGGGTTTGCAGAGAATAATTGGGTCAGTTAGTTATCTACCTTATAAATAGAGTAGGGGCTACAGTACATATTTTGTATTAACTCGTGGCTTCTTAAGAAGGGTCCCAACCCAAAATGTCTCCTGTCCATTCCCTCCACAGATGCTGCCTGATCCTCCAGCAGTTAATGTTTTGCTTCCCAAATTAAAGTTGAACTTCAGCTTACCTTGTGGAGTCACACAGTACGGAAAAGGCCCCTTCAGTCCAGCTCGCCCATGCTGAACACTATGCCCCATCTATGCTCGTCCCATATCCCTCTAAAACTTTCTTATCCAAGTACCTGTCCAAGTAACTTGGTCAGCATGGATGAGTTAGGCAAAAGGGCCTCATTTTCTAGTCTTAGGATATGGTTCGAATGCAGGCAAATGAGACTAACAGACAGTGCTTCTTGTTCAGCAAGGATAAGTTGGGGTGAAGGATTCTGTGCTGTATGATTCTGGGTCTAAGAGACCATATCTTCTAAATGTTTCCTCGCCATCTACCTGCCCGTATCCTTCTAACCCTTTCCCCTCTATAAACCTGGTCAAGTGTCTTTTAAATATTATTATAGTACCTGCCCCAATTATCCATATTCATCCCTCTCTAACCCAACTGCCCATATCTCTCTAACCGGTTCCTTTCTATGAACCAAAGATATGAACCACCTGCCCTCTACCCCTTTCTAATCTATGTGTCCAAGTACCTTTTAAATACTATTGTAGTACCTGCCCGTAACCCTCTAACCCTTTTCTATCTGCATACTGTCCAATTGTCTTTCAAATAAATTTATAGTACCTGCCATATCCCTCTAATCCTTTCCAATCTATGTACATGTCCAAGCATATTTTAGATAGAAACATAGAAA